>CM026400.1:55493411-55516471 GCA_014843695.1 Archivesica marissinica
TGTAATATAAGTATGCATCCAGGTGTAATATAAGTATGCATCCAGCTGTAATATAAGTATGCATCCAGGTGTAATATAAGTATGCATCCAGGTGTAATATAAGTATGCATCCAGGTGTAATATAAGTATGCATCCAGGTGTAATATAAGTATGCATCCAGGTGTAATATAAGTATGCATCCAGATGTAATATAAGTATGCATCCAGGTGTAATATAAGTATGCATCCAGGTGTAATATAAGTATGCATCCAGGTGTAATATAAGTATGCATCCAGATGTAATATAAGTATGCATCCAGGTGTAATATAAGTATGCATCCAGATGTAATATAAGTATGCATCCAGGTGTAATATAAGTATGCATCCAGGTGTAATATAAGTATGCATCCAGGTGTAATATAAGTATGCATCCAGGTGTAATATAAGTATGCATCCAGGTGTAAATGCATCCAGATGTAATATAAGTATGCATCCAGATGTAATATAAGTATGCATCCAGGATGCATCCAGATGTAATATAAGTATGCATCCAGGTGTAATATAAGTATGCATCCAGGTGTAATATAAGTATGCATCCAGGTGTAATATAAGTATGCATCCAGGTGTAATATAAGTATGCATCCAGGTGTAATATAAGTATGCATCCAGGTGTAATATAAGTATGCATCCAGGTGTAATATAAGTATGCATCCAGGTGTAATATAAGTATGCATCCAGGTGTAATATAAGTATGCATCCAGGTGCAATATAAGTATGCATCCAGGTGTAAATGCATCCAGATGTAATATAAGTATGCATCCAGATGTAATATAAGTATGCATCCAGATGTAATATAAGTATGCATCCAGGTGTAATATAAATATGCATCCAGGTGTAATATAAGTATGCATCCAGATGTAATATAAGTATGCATCCAGGTGTAATATAAGTATGTATCCAGGTGTAATATAAGTATGCATCCAGGTGTAATATAAGTATGTATCCAGGTGTAATATAAGTATGCATCCAGGTGTAATATAAGTATGCATCCAGGTGTAATATAAGTATGCATCCAGGTGTAATATAAGTATGTATCCAGGTGTAATATAAGTATGCATCCAGGTGTAATATAAGTATGCATCCAGATGTAATATAAGTATGTATCCAGGTGTAATATAAGTATGCATCCAGGTGTAATATAAGTATGCATCCAGGTGTAATATAAGTATGCATCCAGATGTAATATAAGTATGCATCCAGGTGTAATATAAGTATGCATCCAGGTGTAATATAAGTATGTATCCAGGTGTAATATAAGTATGCATCCAGGTGTAATATAAGTATGCATCCAGGTGTAATATAAGTATGTATCCAGGTGTAATATAAGTATGCATCCAGGTGTAAATGCATCCAGGTGTAATATAAGTATGCATCCAGATGTAATATAAGTATGCATCCAGGTGTAATATAAGTATGCATCCAGGTGTAATATAAGTATGTATCCAGGTGTAATATAAGTATGCATCCAGGTGTAATATAAGTATGCATCCAGGTGTAATATAAGTATGCATCCAGTATGCATCCAGGTGTAATATAAGTATGCATCCAGATGTAATATAAGTATGCATCCAGGTGTAATATAAGTATGCATCCAGATGTAATATAAGTATGCATCCAGATGTAATATAAGTATGCATCCAGATGTAATATAAGTATGCATCCAGCTGTAATATAAGTATGCATCCAGGTGTAATATAAGTATGCATCCAGGTGTAATATAAGTATGCATCCAGGTGTAATATAAGTATGCATCCAGGTGTAATATAAGTATGCATCCAGGTGTAATATAAGTATGCATCCAGGTGAAATGCTGTAATATAAGTATGATCCAGATGTAATATAAGTATGCATCCAGATGTAATATAAGTATGCATCCAGGTGTAATATAAGTATGCATCCAGGTGTAATATAAGTATGCATCCAGGTGTAATATAAGTATGCATCCAGGTGTAATATAAGTATGTATCCAGGTGTAATATAAGTATGCATCCAGGTGTAATATAAGTATGCATCCAGATGTAATATAAGTATGCATCCAGGTGTAATATAAGTATGCATCCAGGTGTAATATAAGTATGCATCCAGGTGTAATATAAGTATGCATCCAGGTGTAATATAAGTATGCATCCAGGTGTAATATAAGTATGCATCCAGGTGTAATATAAGTATGCATCCAGGTGTAATATAAGTATGCATCCAGGTGTAATATAAGTATGCATCCAGGTGTAATATAAGTATGCATCCAGATGTAATATAAGTATGCATCCAGGTGTAATATAAGTATGCATCCAGGTGTAATATAAGTATGCATCCAGGTGTAATATAAGTATGCATCCAGGTGTAATATAAGTATGCATCCAGGTGTAATATAAGTATGCATCCAGGTGTAATATAAGTATGCATCCAGGTGTAATATAAGTATGCATCCAGGTGTAATATAAGTATGCATCCAGGTGTAATATAAGTATGCATCCAGGTGTAATATAAGTATGCATCCAGGTGTAATATAAGTATGCATCCAGGTGTAATATAAGTATGCATCCAGGTGTAATATAAGTATGCATCCAGGTGTAATATAAGTATGCATCCAGGTGTAATATAAGTATGCATCCAGGTGTAATATAAGTATGTTGTAATATAAGTATGCATCCAGGTGTAATATAAGTATGCATCCAGCTGTAATATAAGTATGCATCCAGCTGTAATATAAGTATGCATCCAGGTGTAATATAAGTATGCATCCAGGTGTAATATAAGTATGCATCCAGATGTAATATAAGTATGCATCCAGCTGTAATATAAGTATGCATCCAGATGTAATATAAGTATGCATCCAGAGTAATATAAGTATGCATCCAGGTGTAATATAAGTATGCATCCAGGTGTAATATAAGTATGCATCCAGGTGTAATATAAGTATGCATCCAGGTGTAATATAAGTATGCATCCAGGTGTAATATAAGTATGCATCCAGGTGTAATATAAGTATGCATCCAGGTGTAATATAAGTATGCATCCAGGTGTAATATAAGTATGCATCCAGGTGTAATATAAGTATGCATCCAGGTGTAATATAAGTATGCATCCAGGTGTAATATAAGTATGCATCCAGGTGTAATATAAGTATGCAGCCAGGTGTAAATGCATCCAGATGTAATATAAGTATGCATCCAGGTGTAATATAAGTATGCATCCAGGTGTAATATAAGTATGCATCCAGGTGTAATATAAGTATGCATCCAGGTGTAATATAAGTATGCATCCAGGTGTAATATAAGTATGCATCCAGGTGTAATATAAGTATGCATCCAGGTGTAATATAAGTATGCAGCCAGGTGTAAATGCATCCAGATGTAATATAAGTATGCATCCAGGTGTAATATAAGTATGCATCCAGGTGTAATATAAGTATGCATCCAGATGTAATATAAGTATGCATCCAGGTGTAATATAAGTATGCATCCAGGTGTAATATAAGTATGCATCCAGATGTAATATAAGTATGCATCCAGGTGTAATATAAGTATGCATCCAGGTGTAATATAAGTATGCATCCAGGTGTAATATAAGTATGCATCCAGGTGTAATATATGTATGCATCCAGGTGTAATATAAGTATGCATCCAGGTGTAATATAAGTATGCATCCAGCTGTAATATAAGTATGCATCCAGATGTAATATAAGTATGCATCCAGGTGTAATATAAGTATGCATCCAGATGTAATATAAGTATGCATCCAGATGTAATATAAGTATGCATCCAGATGTAATATAAGTATGCATCCAGATGTAATATAAGTATGCATCCAGATGTAATATAAGTATGCATCCAGGTGTAATATAAGTATGCATCCAGCTGTAATATAAGTATGCATCCAGCTGTAATATAAGTATGCATCCAGGTGTAATATAATTATGCATCCAGGTGTAATATAAGTATGCATCCAGGTGCAATATAAGTATGCATCCAGGTGTAAATGCATCCAGATGTAATATAAGTATGTATCCAGATGTAATATAAGTATGCATCCAGATGTAATATAAGTATGCATCCAGGTGTAATATAAATATGCATCCAGGTGTAATATAAGTATGCATCCAGATGTAATATAAGTATGCATCCAGGTGTAATATAAGTATGTATCCAGGTGTAATATAAGTATGTATCCAGGTGTAATATAAGTATGCATCCAGATGTAATATAAGTATGCATCCAGGTGTAATATAAGTATGTATCCAGATGTAATATAAATATGCATCCAGGTGTAATATAAGTATGCATCCAGGTGTAATATAAGTATGCATCCAGGTGTAATATAAGTATGCATCCAGGTGTAATATAAGTATGCATCCAGATGTAATATAAGTATGCATCCAGATGTAATATAAGTATGCATCCAGGTGTAATATAAGTATGCATCCAGGTGTAATATAAGTATGCATCCAGATGTAATATAAGTATGCATCCAGGTGTAATATAAGTATGCATCCAGATGTAATATAAGTATGCATCCAGGTGTAATATAAGTATGCATCCAGGTGTAATATAAGTATGCATCCAGGTGTAATATAAGTATGCATCCAGGTGTAATATAAGTATGCATCCAGGTGTAATATATGTATGCATCCAGGTGTAATATAAGTATGCATCCAGGTGTAATATAAGTATGCATCCAGGTGTAATATATGTATGCATCCAGGTGTAATATATGTATGTATCCAGGTGTAATATAAGTATGCATCCAGATGTAATATAAGTATGCATCCAGGTGTAATATAAGTATGCATCCAGGTGTAATATAAGTATGTATCCAGGTGCAATATAAGTATGCATCCAGGTGTAATATAAGTATGTATCCAGGTGTAATATAAGTATGCATCCAGGTGTAATATAAGTATGCATCCAGATGTAATATAAGTATGCATCCAGGTGTAATATAAGTATGCATCCAGGTGTAATATAAGTATGCATCCAGGTGTAATATAAGTATGTATCCAGGTGTAATATAAGTATGCATCCAGGTGTAATATAAGTATGCATCCAGGTGCAATATAAGTATGCATCCAGGTGCAATATAAGTATGTATCCAGGTGTAATATAAGTATGTATCCAGATGTAATATAAGTATGTTTTGTAATATAAGTATGCATCCAGGTGTAATATAAGTATGCATCCAGCTGTAATATAAGTATGCATCCAGGTGTAATATAAGTATGCATCCAGGTGTAATATAAGTATGCATCCAGATGTAATATAAGTATGCATCCAGCTGTAATATAAGTATGCATCCAGATGTAATATAAGTATGCATCCAGGTGTAATATAAGTATGCATCCAGCTGTAATATAAGTATGCATCCAGCTGTAATATAAGTATGCATCCAGGTGTAATATAAGTATGCATCCAGGTGTAATATAAGTATGCATCCAGATGTAATATAAGTATGCATCCAGCTGTAATATAAGTATGCATCCAGATGTAATATAAGTATGCATCCAGATGTAATATAAGTATGCATCCAGGTGTAATATAAGTATGCATCCAGCTGTAATATAAGTATGCATCCAGGTGTAATATAAGTATGCATCCAGGTGTAATATAAGTATGCATCCAGGTGTAATATAAGTATGCATCCAGGTGTAATATAAGTATGCATCCAGGTGTAATATAAGTATGCATCCAGGTGTAATATAAGTATGCATCCAGGTGTAATATAAGTATGCATCCAGGTGTAATATAAGTATGCATCCAGGTGTAATATAAGTATGCATCCAGGTGTAATATAAGTATGCATCCAGATGTAATATAAGTATGCATCCAGGTGTAATATAAGTATGCATCCAGGTGTAATATAAGTATGCATCCAGGTGTAATATAAGTATGCATCCAGGTGTAATATAAGTATGCATCCAGGTGTAATATAAGTATGCATCCAGGTGTAATATAAGTATGCATCCAGGTGTAATATAAGTATGCATCCAGGTGTAATATAAGTATGTATCCAGGTGTAATATAAGTATGCATCAGGTGTAAATGCATCCAGGTGTAATATAAGTATGCATCCAGATGTAATATAAGTATGCATCCAGATGTAATATAAGTATGCATCCAGGTGTAATATAAGTATGCATCCAGGTGTAATATAAGTATGCATCCAGGTGTAATATAAGTATGCATCCAGGTGTAATATAAGTATGCATCCAGATGTAATATAAGTATGCATCCAGATGTAATATAAGTATGCATCCAGGTGTAATATAAGTATGCATCCAGGTGTAATATAAGTATGCATCCAGATGTAATATAAGTATGCATCCAGGTGTAATATAAGTATGCATCCAGATGTAATATATGTATGCATCCAGGTGTAATATAAATATGCATCCAGATGTAATATATGTATGTATCCAGGTGTAATATAAGTATGCATCCAGGTGTAATATAAGTATGCATCCAGGTGTAATATAAGTATGCATCCAGGTGTAATATATGTATGCATCCAGGTGTAATATAAGTATGCATCCAGGTGTAATATAAGTATGCATCCAGGTGTAATATAAGTATGCATCCAGGTGTAATATATGTATGCATCCAGGTGTAATATAAGTATGCATCCAGGTGTAATATATGTATGCATCCAGGTGTAATATATGTATGCATCCAGGTGTAATATAAGTATGCATCCAGGTGTAATATATGTATGCATCCAGGTGTAATATATGTATGTATCCAGGTGTAATATATGTATGCATCCAGGTGTAATATATGTATGCATCCAGGTGTAATATATGTATGCATCCAGGTGTAATATATGTATGCATCCAGGTGTAATATATGTATGCATCCAGGTGTAATATAAGTATGTTTTGTAATATAAGTATGCATCCAGGTGTAATATAAGTATGCATCCAGATGTATATAAAGTATGCATCCAGGTGTAATATAAGTATGTATCCAGATGTAATATAAGTATGCATCCAGATGTAATATAAGTATGCATCCAGGTGTAATATAAGTATGCATCCAGATGTATATAAAGTATGTATCCAGGTGTAATATATGTATGTATCCAGGTGTAATATATGTATGCATCCAGATGTAATATATGTATGCATCCAGGTGTAATATAAGTATGTTTTGTAATATAAGTATGCATCCAGGTGTAATATAAGTATGCATCCAGGTGTAATATAAGTATGCATCCAGGTGTAATATAAGTATGCATCCAGGTGTAATATAAGTATGCATCCAGGTGTAATATAAGTATGCATCCAGGTGTAATATAAGTATGCATCCAGGTGTAATATAAGTATGCATCCAGGTGTAATATAAGTATGCATCCAGTATTTTATAATTAATGAGGGATATTTCTAGTACACATTATTCTGTAGGATATCTGTCGAGATAGAGTAATTTAATAATTATAAAAAGTCCGCCTCCGTGGTCGAGTGGTTAAGGTCGCTGACTTGTATACCACTGTAACCTATCATCACTGATGGTCACGCGACGGGTTTGAGCCCCTCTCAGACCGTGTCTCATTTATATGAAAAAGTTGGCAGTTTCTTACGGAGGTTGGTGCACCCAAGTACTGGTTAACCGCTGGAGCCTGCCCAGGAAAGGTGTTGTTTGGTAAACTGCCCGCCGGCGATATAGCCCAAAATGGTGCTGATGCAGGCGTAAAACCCGAAATATAACATAACATAATTAATATTATAAGATGAGAAAGTGGATGGAAATTGATAGCATGTGATGCAAAAGAAACAATGATTAAACGGGTAGAAACCAAAATATGTAAAATATTGGACCCGTTTGAGGCTTATATCTTACTTAAAACACACACTTATATAACAGGATGTTACTAATTAAAATTTCGTACATTTACATGTAGAATTTAATATAATACTCCTTTTGACAGCATCCAATATTAATAATAATGGACTGCAAATACAAAGTTATGACGTCACGACAGTGTTTTAAATGTAAGTAAATGCATGATATATTATAACAGCTTTATTGCACCATAAAACCAGTCGACCAATTCTCTCAAATAGATGTAGTAACTTCTGGTCGTTTCTAAAAATAGCCCTGGGGTTTCCAGTGGCCCAGAGGTTATAAAACTTTTCTCCAATCTTGAACTCAGTCTCATGCTTTTGATTGGTTCAGCAGAGTTTAAATTACAAAATCTACCAATCAAATTACTCTAGCTTGAGATCTGAGGTAAATTTTATAACCTCAGACCCAGTGGCGTCTATGCTCCGTTGCAGTTTGTCAACAAACTTGGCTACAACTAGCGAGTCAACTTCCAGCAGTGTTAACTTATAGGACCATTTGGGGAAATTGTTGATTTATGTAATTATGATATATAATATTTATGGACTTTCAGTTCGGTCAATATGTTGTTCTATGGACCCGCCGTGTGATATTAACCACACAATTTCCCGAATAAGCAACAACCAGGCCGACCTCATGTGGTGGAGCTGGAGAAGTAAGTCTACACACTTCCACTCTAGTTGACCTCGGTCAATTTCACCCTGCTTGGTCCATAGCACAACGTATTGACCTCATTGAAAGTCCATATCTGTATAATATCCAAGTCAGTTGAATTAAGACACGAAAAGCAATCTTTTGACATTTAGATTAAACAATTGACAGGAAAATGGCATGAGGTCCCCAAACGTGAAGCTGACCATTGGCGGAAACAACACAGTGATGGTATCACCTGGCGGGGTGAAGATGAGGAACGGACCAGCACACAATTTCCCGAATAAGCAACAACCAGGTCGACCTCATGTGGTGGAGCCGAGGAAGTCGACGCACATCATTCCTGCTAAAGTGCCAGTGGTATCTGTTCAGTCAGCCACGAGTCGACTTGTAACTGCTGGTACGAGCACGAAAATAGAGCCAAAGGCAGAAATAGGTAAATTATCACGCAAAATGCTGCAAATTAGTATCGCCTAATTAACCAACCAATAGCATTGTGCTGTAATTGATATACCACTAAGAATTTTTGGCCTAACTGGGAATAGAAAGCTGCGATATTTCGCGCTCCAGTTACCGGAAATATAAATAAACATACCTTGTGCACGTCCAATCTATTGCTAACCGATCTAGAGATCAGACAGGTAAATAAGCTGTGAAAACATTAAAGCTACCCCAGTTTGCACTAATTTCACTATTCTTATCCAAAATGACACATAGTTGTAAGTTAACTAAATGTTAGTGTTAGACATAGTATATATAGACACACAGTATATATAGACACATAGTATATATAGACACACAGTATATATAGACACATAGTATATATAGACACACAGTATATATAGACACACAGTATATATAGACACATAGTATATATAGACACACAGTATATATAGACGTATATATAGACACACAGTATATATAGACACACAGTATATTATATATAGACACACAGTATATTATATATAGACACACAGTATATATAGACACATAGTATATATAGACACACAGTATATTATATATATAGACACACAGTATATTATATATAGACACACAGTATATTATATATAGACACATATAGACACACAGTATATTATATATAGACACACAGTATATATAGACACACAGTATATTATATATAGACACACAGTATATATAGACACACAGTATATATAGACACATAGTATATTATATATAGACACACAGTATATATAGACACACAGTATATTATATATAGACACACAGTATATTATATATAGACACACAGTATATATAGACACACATTATATATAGACACACAGTATATATAGACACACAGTATATATAGACACACAGTATATTATATATAGACACACAGTATATATAGACACACAGTATATATAGACACATAGTATATTATATATAGACACACAGTATATATAGACACACAGTATATTATATATAGACACACAGTATATATAGACACACAGTATATATAAACACACAGTATATTATATATAGACACACAGTATATATAGACACATAGTATATATAGACACACAGTATATATAGACACACAGTATATATAGACACACAGTATATATAGACACACAGTATATATAGACACACAGTATATATAGACACATAGTATATATAGACACACAGTATATATAGACACACAGTATATTATATATAGACACACAGTATATATAGACACATAGTATATATAGACACACAGTATATTATATATATAGACACACAGTATATTATATATAGACACACAGTATATTATATATAGACACACAGTATATTATATATAGACACACAGTATATTATATATAGACACACAGTATATTATATATAGACACACAGTATATTATATATAGACGCACAGTATATTATATATAGACACACAGTATATTATATATAGACACACAGTATATTATATATAGACACACAGTATATATAGACACACAGTATATATAGACACATAGTATATTATATATAGACACACAGTATATATAGACACATAGTATATTATATATAGACACACAGTATATATAGACACACAGTATATATAGACACACAGTATATTATATATAGACACAGTATATTATATATAGACACACAGTATATATAGACACACAGTATATATAGACACACAGTATATATAGACACACAGTATATATAGACACATAGTATATTATATATAGACACACAGTATATATAGACACACAGTATATATAGACACATAGTATATTATATATAGACACACAGTATATATAGACACACAGTATATTATATATAGACACACAGTATATATAGACACACAGTATATATAGACACACAGTATATATAAACACACAGTATATTATATATAGACACACAGTATATATAGACACATAGTATATATAGACACACAGTATATATAGACACACAGTATATATAGACACATAGTATATATAGACACATAGTATATATAGACACACAGTATATATAGACACATAGTATATATAGACACACAGTATATTATATATAGACACACAGTATATTATATATAGACACACAGTATATATAGACACACAGTATATATAGACACACAGTATATAGACACACATTATATATAGACACACAGTATATATAGACACACAGTATATTATATATAGACACACAGTATATATAGACACATAGTATATATAGACACACAGTATATTATATATAGACACACAATATATTATATATAGACACACAGTATATTATATATAGACACACAGTATATATAGACACACAGTATATTATATATAGACACACAGTATATATAGACACACAGTATATAGACAAAATGCTGTCCAACAAATGAATTTTGAGTTAGAATGATACATTAAGCCTGTTAAATTAAAATAAGTGTTCCTTATTTATATTGTTTTGTTAACAAGAACTGTTGTTTACATACTAATGCTCGCGCTGTAGGCTATTTCCACAGTTGGGCGAAAACATGTGACGTCATTGCAGATTACTGGGAGTGAGTTGCCGCCATTTTGTCAACTTTTCTCACAAAGTAAACACTCGGGGTTTTCTTCGAGATTTTTGTGAATGAATGGTAAAATAATTTATTCGGTGACATCAAATTGTTTGCAATGAACATTCCAAACCTATAGGAGTCCGTTATTTACTACATCGTCGGAAACCAGTAACACCGGGATATGTATCTTAGCTCGCCTACGGTGCCGTGCATTGTCCGTCGTCAACATTTTGCTTAAAATGGCATCTGAAACACTGGTCCAATCATCGTGAAGCTTATAGCAATGATCATTGGGTTATGTTCTTTCATGATTGTTCCAATTGGGTCTTTAATCTAGGTTACCAGGTCAAATGAGTGCCATCATTTCAATAATATCTGCAATTACTGGCACAGCTGTGATGAAAGATGTGAGAGATTTTAGGCAATGTGGAATTTAAGTGCCTTGTCTAAGGGCACGATCATAGCGGCTACAGCTGGGTGTGAGGTCCGGGCATTTCGCACCTGAAGCAAACTCGCTACCACCAAGGATCATTCTATAGGCCGACTGGGGAACCCACTTATCCCATACATAATATTGTCCAGTAAGATGCACTGGCCCATTATAGCGCACTCCTTCTATTCAAAATTGTTAAATTGTAACGTAACCCTATTTTGTTGAAATTTATTAAATAACTCGATTTAAGTGTGCAATCGCGCTCTGTCTCACTTCTCCCAAACATTATGATCTAGAAGGAGCCCTGTATCACTGTGCTATCATGCACTTTGACCCTGCTATGTGGGTCACATAATTTACATTATTTGACACTGCTATGTGGGTCACATAATGTAAATTATGTGACCCTGCTATGTGGGTTGCATAATTTACATTATTTGACCCTGCTATGTGGGTCACATTTACATTATTTGACCCTGCTATGTGGGTTGCATAATTTACATTATTTGACCCTGCTATGTGGGTCACATTTACATTATTTGACACTGCTATGTGGGTCGTATAATTTTTTACATTAGCTTACATTGTGAAACTTAAAATTCATCTTGTGAAACCACAATGTTCAGAGCTCTGATAATTTGCATGTGGCATCACCTAGTGAACCATTGCCAAGTTTGCTGGTTTTAACCCCTTCACAGAACCAATTTATCCATAAATATAGGAATTTATTTCATGTGAGGCAGCTATCTAGCTGGCGTATGGTAGGTTGGTGGTTCCACCCGGATGCCCACACGTGTCCGAAATACTGCTCGAGGGGCATCCAGGGTCTTCCTTGGTGTGACTTTAGGCCACCAAAGCAAACAAGAATCTGTTTGCACATACAATTCTGACAACATATTTGTTCCACAGTGCGTCCAGTTATGCATGCTTTACCTCAGCAACCAGATAGACCAAGCGCTGTGGCTGCACCGAAACCCCAAAACAAAACTACAGGTAAGATGATGCTTCTGTCTGCCTGCCTAATCAAGTATCTCGGCCTAACAACGCTTGATCCTAATCAAGTATCTCGGCCTAGCAACGCTTGATCCTAATCAAGTATCTCGGCCTAGCAACGCTTGATCCTAATCAAGTATCTCGGCCTAGCAACGCTTGATCCTAATCAAGTATCTCGGCCTAGCAACGCTTGATCCTAATCAAGTATCTCGGCCAAGCAACGCTTAATCCTAATCAAGTATCTCGGCCAAGCAACGCTTGATCCTAATCAAATATCTCGGCCTAGCAACGCTTGATCCTAATCAAGTATCTCGGCCTAGCAACGCTTGATCAATACCGCCCAACGAAATAGTCTTGCCGTAGCTGTCTGTCTCGCTTTTCATCTGAAGAAATATTTTTCATATATATTTCTAACAAATACACAATATGTAACCTGATACAACAAATTGTGTTTACTCTGAACAGTTGATACAATTTAACATGAAAATCAATTTCCACTGTCTGCTATTATACCCCTCCAGATATTGATTTGCCATTCGATAGTGAGTTCTTCCGGAACCGGTTTTTCAGTAGCAACTAGGTGGAATTTTATGAACCTTAAAATAAATATGTATCTTCCGAGTTATTACCATTCAATTGATCAAAATTGTGTCCGACCATATAGTCTGTTCTCCGTGACCAAAATTGTGTCCGTCCATATAGTCTGTTCTCTGTGACCAAAATTGTGTCCGTCCATAGTCTGTTCTCCGTGACCAATATTGTGTCCGTCCATAGTCTGTTCTCCGTGACCAAAATTGTGTCCGTCCATATAGTCTGTTCTCCGTTACCAATATTGTGTCCGTCCATATAGTCTGTTCTCCGTTACCAATATTGTGTCCGTCCATATAGTCTGTTCTCCATTACCAATATTGTGTCCGTCCATATAGTCTGTTCTCCGTTACCAATATTGTGTCCGTCCATATAGTCTGTTCTCCATTACCAATATTGTGTCCATCCATATAGTCTGTTCTCTGTGACCAAAATTGTGTCCATCCATAGTCTGTTCTCCGTGACCAATATTGTGTCCGTCCATAGTCTGTTCTCCGTGACCAATATTGTGTCCGTCCATAGTCTATTCTCCGTGACCAAAATTGTGTCCATCCATATAGTCTGTTCTCTGTGACCAAAATTGTGTCCGTCCATAGTCTGTTCTCCGTGACCAATATTGTGTCTGTCTATAGTCTGTTCTCCGTGACCAAAATTGTGTCCGTCCATATAGTCTGTTCTCTGTGACCAAAATTGTGTCCGTCCATATAGTCTGTTCTCTGTGACCAAAATTGTGTCCGTCCATAGTCTGTTCTCCGTGACCAATATTGTGTCCGTCCATAGTCTGTTCTCCGTGACCAAATTGTGTCCGTCCATATAGTCTGTTCTCCGTGACCAAAATTGTGTCCGTCCATATAGTCTGTTCTCTGTGACCAAAATTGTGTCCGTCCATAGTCTGTTCTCCGTGACCAATATTGTGTCCGTCCATAGTCTGTTCTCCGTGACCAAAATTGTGTCCGTCCATATAGTCTGTTCTCCGTTACCAATATTGTGTCCGTCCATATAGTCTGTTCTCCGTTACCAATATTGTGTCCGTCCATATAGTCTGTTCTCCATTACCAATATTGTGTCCGTCCATATAGTCTGTTCTCCGTTACCAATATTGTGTCCGTCCATATAGTCTGTTCTCCATTACCAATATTGTGTCCATCCATATAGTCTGTTCTCCGTTACCAATATTGTGTCCGTCCATATAGTCTGTTCTCCATTACCAATATTGTGTCCGTCCATATAGTCTGTTCTCCGTTACCAATATTGTGTCCGTCCATATAGTCTGTTCTCCATTACCAATATTGTGTCCATCCATATAGTCTGTTCTCCGTTACCAATATTGTGTCCGTCCATATAGTCTGTTCTCCATTACCAATATTGTGTCCGTCCATATAGTCTGTTCTCCGTTACCAATATTGTGTCCGTCCATATAGTCTGTTCTCCATTACCAATATTGTGTCCATCCATATAGTCTGTTCTCCGTTACCAATATTGTGTCCGTCCATATAGTCTGCTCTCCGCGACCAATATTATGTCCGTCTATAGTCTGTTCTCCGTGACCAATATTGTGTCCGTCCATAGTCTGTTCTCCGTGACCAAAATTGTGTCCGTCCATAGTCTGTTCTCCGTGACCAATATTGTGTCCGTCCATAGTCTGTTCTCCGTGACCAATATTGTGTCCGTCTATATAGTCTGTTCTCCGTGACCAAAATTGTGTCCTTCCATATAGTCTGTTCTCCGTTACCAAAATTGTGTCCGTCCATATAGTCTGTTCTCCGTGACCAATATTGTGTCCGTCTATAGTCTGTTCTCCGTGACCAAAATTGTGTCCGTCCATATAGTCTGTTCTCTGTGACCAAAATTGTGTCCGTCCATATAGTCTGTTCTCTGTGACCAAAATTGTGTCCGTCCATATAGTCTGTTCTCCGTTACCAATATTGTGTCCGTCCATATAGTCTGTTCTCCGTTACCAATATTGTGTCCGTCCATATAGTCTGTTCTCCATTACCAATATTGTGTCCGTCCATATAGTCTGTTCTCCGTTACCAATATTGTGTCCGTCCATATAGTCTGTTCTCCATTACCAATATTGTGTCCATCCATATAGTCTGTTCTCTGTGACCAAAATTGTGTCCGTCCATAGTCTGTTCTCCGTGACCAATATTGTGTCCGTCCATAGTCTATTCTCCGTGACCAATATTGTGTCCATCCATAGTCTGTTCTCCGTGACCAATATTGTGTCCGTCCATAGTTGTTCTCCGTGACCAAAATTGTGTCCATCCATAGTCTGTTCTCTGTGACCAAAATTGTGTCCGTCCATAGTCTGTTCTCCGTTACCAATATTGTGTCCGTCCATATAGTCTGCTCTCCGCGACCAATATTATGTCCGTCTATAGTCTGTTCTCCGTGACCAATATTGTGTCTGTCTATAGTCTGTTCTCCGTGACCAAAATTGTGTCCGTCCATTTAGTCTGTTCTCTGTGACCAAAATTGTGTCCGTCCATAGTCTGTTCTCCGTGACCAATATTGTGTCCGTCCATAGTCTGTTCTCCGTGACCAATATTGTGTCCGTCTATATAGTCTGTTCTCCGTGACCAAAATTGTGTCCGTCCATATAGTCTGTTCTCCGTTACCAAAATTGTGTCCGTCCATATAGTCTGTTCTCCGTGACCAATATTGTGTCCGTCTATAGTCTGTTCTCCGTGACCAAAATTGTGTCCGTCCATATAGTCTGTTCTCTGTGACCAAAATTGTGTCCGTCCATAGTCTGTTCTCCGTGACCAATATTGTGTCCGTCCATAGTCTGTTCTCCGTGACCAATATTGTGTCCGTCCATATAGTCTGTTCTCCGTTACCAAAATTGTGTCCGTCCATATAGTCTGTTCTCCGTGACCAAAATTGTGTCCGACCATATAGTCTGTTCTCCGTGACCAAAATTGTGTCCGTCCATATAGTCTGTTCTCTGTGACCAAAATTGTGTCCGTCCATAGTCTGTTCTCCGTGACCAATATTGTGTCCGTCCATAGTCTGTTCTCCGTGACCAATATTGTGTCTCGTCTATATAGTCTGTTCTCCGTGACCAAAATTGTGTCCGTCCATATAGTCTGTTCTCCGTTACCAATATTGTGTCCGTCCATATAGTTGTTCTCTGTGACCAAAATTGTGTCCGTCCATATGGTCTGTTCTCCGTTACCAATATTGTGTCCGTCCATATAGTCTGTTCTCCATTACCAATATTGTGTCCGTCCATATAGTCTGTTCTCCGTTACCAATATTGTGTCCGTCCATATAGTCTGTTCTCCATTACCAATATTGTGTCCATCCATATAGTCTGTTCTCTGTGACCAAAATTGTGTCCGTCCATAGTCTGTTCTCCGTGACCAATATTGTGTCCGTCCATAGTCTGTTCTCCGTGACCAATATTGTGTCCGTCCATAGTCTGTTCTCCGTGACCAATATTGTGTCCGTCAATATAGTCTGCTCTCCCCGACCAATATTATGTCCGTCTATAGTCTGTTCTCCGTGACCAATATTGTGTCCGTCCATAGTCTGTTCTCCGTGACCAAAATTGTGTCCGTCCATAGTCTGTTCTCCGTGACCAATATTGTGTCCGTCCATAGTCTGTTCTCCGTGACCAATATTGTGTCCGTCTATATAGTCTGTTCTCCGTGACCAAAATTGTGTCCTTCCATATAGTCTGTTCTCTGTTACCAAAATTGTGTCCGTCCATATAGTCTGTTCTCCGTGACCAATATTGTGTCCGTCTATAGTCTGTTCTCCGTGACCAAAATTGTGTCCGTCCATAGTCTGTTCTCCGTGACCAATATTGTGTCCGTCCATAGTCTGTTCTCCGTGACCAATATTGTGTCCGTCTATATAGTCTGTTCTCCGTGACCAAAATTGTGTCCTTCCATATAGTCTGTTCTCCGTTACCAAAATTGTGTCCGTCCATATAGTCTGTTCTCCGTGACCAATATTGTGTCCGTCTATAGTCTGTTCTCCGTGACCAAAATTGTGTCCGTCCATATAGTCTGTTCTCTGTGACCAAAATTGTGTCCGTCCATATAGTCTGTTCTCTGTGACCAAAATTGTGTCCGTCCATATAGTCTGTTCTCCGTTACCAATATTGTGTCCGTCCATATAGTCTGTTCTCCGTTACCAATATTGTGTCCGTCCATATAGTCTGTTCTCCATTACCAATATTGTGTCCGTCCATATAGTCTGTTCTCCGTTACCAATATTGTGTCCGTCCATATAGTCTGTTCTCCATTACCAATATTGTGTCCATCCATATAGTCTGTTCTCTGTGACCAAAATTGTGTCCGTCCATAGTCTGTTCTCCGTGACCAATATTGTGTCCGTCCATAGTCTATTCTCCGTGACCAATATTGTGTCCATCCATAGTCTGTTCTCCGTGACCAATATTGTGTCCGTCCATAGTCTGTTCTCCGTGACCAAAATTGTGTCCATCCATATAGTCTGTTCTCTGTGACCAAAATTGTGTCCGTCCATAGTCTGTTCTCCGTGACCAATATTGTGTCCGTCCATAGTCTGTTCTCCGTGACCAATATTGTGTCCGTCTATATAGTCTGTTCTCCGTGACCAAAATTGTGTCCGTCCATATAGTCTGTTCTCCGTTACCAAAATTGTGTCCGTCCATATAGTCTGTTCTCCGTGACCAATATTGTGTCCGTCTATAGTCTGTTCTCCGTGACCAAAATTGTGTCCGTCCATATAGTCTGTTCTCTGTGACCAAAATTGTGTCCGTCCATAGTCTGTTCTCCGTGACCAATATTGTGTCCGTCCAGACTCCATAGTCTGTTCTCCGTGACCAATATTGTGTCCGTCTATATAGTCTGTTCTCCGTGACCAAAATTGTGTCCGTCCATATAGTCTGTACTCCGTGACCAAAATTGTGTCCGTCCATATAGTCTGTTCTCTGTTACCAATATTGTGTCCGTCCATATAGTCTGTTCTCTGTGACCAAAATTGTGTCCATCCATATAGTCTTGTTCTCTGTGACTAAAATTGTGTCCGTCCATATAGTCTGTTCTCCGTGACCAAAAGTGTGTCCGTCCATAGTCTGTTCTCCGTGACCAAAATTGTGTCCGTCCATATAGTCTGTTCTCCGTTACCAAAATTGTGTCCGTCCATAGTCTGTTCTCCGTTACCAATATTGTGTCCGTCCATATAGTCTGTTCTCCGCGACCAATATTATGTCCGTCTATAGTCTGTTCTCCGTGACCAATATTGTGTCCGTCTATAGTCTGTTCTCCGTGACCAAAATTGTGTCCGTCCATAGTCTGTTCTCCGTGACCAATATTGTGTCCGTCCATAGTCTGTTCTCCGTGACCAATATTGTGTCCGTCCATATAGTCTGTTCTCCGTGACCAAAATTGTGTCCGTCCATATAGTCTGTTCTCCGTTACCAATATTGTGTCCGTCCATATAGTCTGTTCTCTGTGACCAAAATTGTGTCCATCCATATAGTCTGTTCTCTGTGACCAAAATTGTGTCCGTCCATATAGTCTGTTCTCCGTGACCAAAAGTGTGTCCGTCCATAGTCTGTTCTCCGTGACAAAAATTGTGTCCGTCCATAGTCTGTTCTCCGTGACCAATATTATGTCCGTCCATATAGACTGTTCTCCGTTACCAATATTGTGTCCGTCCATATAGTCTGTTCTTTGTGACCAAAATTGTGTCCATCCATATAGTCTGTTCTCTGTGACCAAAATTGTGTCCGTCCATATAGTCTGTACTCCGTGACCAAAATTGTGTCCGTCCATATAGTCTGTTCTCCGTTACCAATATTGTGTCCGTCCATATAGTCTGTTCTCTGTGACCAAAATTGTGTCCATCCATATAGTCTGTTCTCTGTGACCAAAATTGTGTCCGTCCATATAGTCTGTTCTCCGTGACCAAAAGTGTGTCCGTCCATAGTCTGTTCTCCGTGACAAAAATTGTGTCCGTCCATAGTCTGTTCTCCGTGACCAATATTATGTCCGTCCATATAGTCTGTTCTCCGTTACCAATATTGTGTCCGGCCATATAGTCTGTTCTCTGTGACCAAAATTGTGTCCATCCATATAGTCTGTTCTCTGTGACCAAAATTGTGTCCGTCCATATAGTCTGTTCTCCGTGACCAAAAGTGTGTCCGTCCATAGTCTGTTCTCCGTGACAAAAAGTGTGTCCGTCCATAGTCTGTTCTCCGTGACCAAAATTGTGTCCGTCCATAGTCACTCATTGGGCAATTAACACTTTCACCGCCATTACCGCATAAAAGTGCCAAGAACCTGATGAGACAAAACAGAACGTGCCACCTGATCGGGCTATATGCTGATTGCTCTTTAGACAGTCGGTCCTGTCCGAATAGCAAACAACATAGATCCTGATTAGACACAGTTGTTGGCACATTGCTTTGAATTTATTTGGCACTAAAGAGTTAAACCTGCCTATAGTTAGTACATTGTTGCCAAATTCCATGAAATATAAATGCCAATACATTGATGATGTTTGTTATGATTGTCATTTCTGTGCTTATGTGTCGTGTATTGTCGCTACAGTGCTGTATTTTAACTTGCCTAACCACAAAGGTCAGGTAAACTTTTGTAAGTTTGGAATATTAGACATCGTTGAACTTATTTGCCTTTAGCATGCTGTAGGTAAAATGAGCAGATAACAAATGTGTAATATATTTCCTAGAAAGTAGGGCTTGTAACATTTCATTCAAATCGTCACATACCGTATTTAGCTATGTATAGTGCGCACATTTCTTACTGAAATCCTCATCCATTTTATCTACTGCACATTATACACCAGTACAGAGACATTTTTTTTCCGGACCAAAATTTCGTGAAAAAACTGAAATTCGACCCGAACGGCCCACAGTCATTCTATAAGTTGTTACATTCGACAATCGTTATAAACTAGCTATTAAAACCAGTTGCCGATAGTCTATATAAATAAATCAAATGAATAAGACCACAAAATTAGCATATATTTCGATTATTTTGGCAAACTTTGAAGAATTTAATTGAAATTAGTAAATGCATAAAAAATGGCGATTTGATAACATCACGTGGTTTTATCGTATGTAATATTTCGCGTACTTCGCCGTACAATGTACAATGCATTGCATTAAAAAAAAACTTTTTTGGCTGCAGTATTTCAATTGATTGTAGCGATAATTAATTTCGACAAACCTTTCACAATGGGTCCCAGTTAATTAGGTAGGCTTCACGTGTTGAGAAGTTTGAGCATCTGCTGACATGTTTGAAAACGTGTTGAGATGTTTGAGAACGTGTCGAGAAATTTGAGCAGGAGTGCGTTACCGTTACTCGATGAGGTATATCTCGAGTGATTAATATAAGTTGTAAAAATCACGGAGCACAATTTTTAGCGATTCTTGAGAAATGTTAAATTTTGACTTGGAAAATTGCGTTTTTCACGTGCGCAGTATACATCGGAACTCAGTTTTTCCGCCGATTTTCGTGCCAGATCGTGGGTGCGCACTATACACGGTAGCGCACTATACATAGCTAAATACGGTAGTTATCTGCTTATTTCGCCTACAGCATGCTAAAGGTTAAACAACTTCTTCTCGGTTACCAACTTTAGGAATGTACCAAATCTAACTAGGTTCTAGCTGCCATGTATACGCTAGTTTGTTCAAATGGCATCCTAATTTAGTACACACCATTTGATGCATCTATCCATTCCGTGTATGTAGTACACACCTTTTGATGCATCTATCCATTACGTGTAGTACACACCTTTTGATGTATCTATCCATTCCGTGTATGTAGTACACACCTTTTGATGTATCTATCCATTCCGTGTAGTACACACCTTTTGATGCATCTATCCATTCCGTGTAGTACACACCTTTTGATGTATCTATCCATTCCGTGTAGTACACACCTTTTGATGCATCTATCCATTCCGTGTAGTACACACCTTTTGATGCATCTATCCATTCCGTGTATGTAGTACACACCTTTTGATGCATCTATCCATTCCGTGTAGTACACACCTTTTGATGCATCTATCCATTCCGTGTAGTACACACCTTTTGATGTATCTATCCATTCCGTGTAGTACACACCTTTTGATGCATCTATCCATTCCGTGTATGTAGTACACACCTTTTGATGCATCTATCCATTCCGTGTAGTACACACCTTTTGATGCATCTATCCATTCCGTGTAGTACACACCTTTTGATGCATCTATCCATTCCGTGTATGTAGTACACACCTTTTGATGTATCTATCCATTCCGTGTATGTAGTACACACCTTTTGATGCATCTATCCATTCCGTGTAGTACACACCTTTTGATGCATCTATCCATTCCGTGTATGTAGTACACACCTTTTGATGCATCTATCCATTCCGTGTATGTAGTACACACCTTTTGATGCATCTATCCATTCCGTGTAGTACACACCTTTTGATGTATCTATCCATTCCGTGTATGTAGTACACACCTTTTGATGCATCTATCCATTCCGTGTAGTACACACCTTTTGATGTATCTATCCATTCCGTGTAGTACACACCTTTTGATGCATCTATCCATTCCGTGTAGTACACACCTTTTGATGCATCTATCCATTCCGTGTATGTAGTACACACCTTTTGATGCATCTATCCATTCCGTGTAGTACACACCTTTTGATGCATCTATCCATTCCGTGTAGTACACACCTTTTGATGCATCTATCCATTCCGTGTATGTAGTACACACCTTTTGATGTATCTATCCATTCCGTGTAGTACACACCTTTTGATGCATCTATCCATTCCGTGTAGTACACACCTTTTGATGCATCTATCCATTCCGTGTATGTAGTACACACCTTTTGATACATCTATCCATTCCGTGTAGTACACACCTTTTGATGCATCTATCCATTCCGTGTAGTACACACCTTTTGATGCATCTATCCATTCCGTGTATGTAGTACACACCTTTTGATGTATCTATCCATTCCGTGTATGTAGTACACACCTTTTGATGCATCTATCCATTCCGTGTAGTACACACCTTTTGATGCATCTATCCATTCCGTGTATGTAGTACACACCTTTTGATGCATCTATCCATTCCGTGTATGTAGTACACACCTTTTGATGCATCTATCCATTCCGTGTAGTACACACCTTTTGATGTATCTATCCATTCCGTGTATGTAGTACACACCTTTTGATGCATCTATCCATTCCGTGTAGTACACACCTTTTGATGTATCTATCCATTCCGTGTAGTACACACCTTTTGATGCATCTATCCATTCCGTGTAGTACACACCTTTTGATGCATCTATCCATTCCGTGTATGTAGTACACACCTTTTGATGCATCTATCCATTCCGTGTAGTACACACCTTTTGATGCATCTATCCATTCCGATGTAGTACACACCTTTTGATGCATCTATCCATTCCGTGTAGTACACACCTTTTGATGTATCTATCCATTCCGTGTAGTACACACCTTTTGATGCATCTATCCATTCCGTGTAGTACACACCTT
>CM026400.1:55517471-55537560 GCA_014843695.1 Archivesica marissinica
TACCAAATCTAACTAGGTTCTAGCTGCCATGTATACGCTAGTTTGTTCAAATGGCATCCTAATTTAGTACACACCATTTGATGCATCTATCCATTCCGTGTATGTAGTACACACCTTTTGATGCATCTATCCATTACGTGTAGTACACACCTTTTGATGCATCTATCCATTCCGATGTAGTACACACCTTTTGATGTATCTATCCATTCCGTGTAGTACACACCTTTTGATGCATCTATCCATTCCGTGTAGTACACACCTTTTGATGTATCTATCCATTCCGTGTAGTACACACCTTTTGATGCATCTATCCATTCCGTGTAGTACACACCTTTTGATGCATCTATCCATTCCGTGTATGTAGTACACACCTTTTGATGCATCTATCCATTCCGTGTAGTACACACCTTTTGATGCATCTATCCATTCCGTGTAGTACACACCTTTTGATGTATCTATCCATTCCGTGTAGTACACACCTTTTGATGCATCTATCCATTCCGTGTATGTAGTACACACCTTTTGATGCATCTATCCATTCCGTGTAGTACACACCTTTTGATGCATCTATCCATTCCGTGTAGTACACACCTTTTGATGCATCTATCCATTCCGTGTATGTAGTACACACCTTTGATGTATCTATCCATCCGTGTATGTAGTACACACCTTTTGATGCATCTATCCATTCCGTGTAGTACACACCTTTTGATGCATCTATCCATTCCGTGTATGTAGTACACACCTTTTGATGCATCTATCCATTCCGTGTATGTAGTACACACCTTTTGATGCATCTATCCATTCCGTGTAGTACACACCTTTTGATGTATCTATCCATTCCGTGTATGTAGTACACACCTTTTGATGCATCTATCCATTCCGTGTAGTACACACCTTTTGATGTATCTATCCATTCCGTGTAGTACACACCTTTTGATGCATCTATCCATTCCGTGTAGTACACACCTTTTGATGCATCTATCCATTCCGTGTATGTAGTACACACCTTTTGATGCATCTATCCATTCCGTGTAGTACACACCTTTTGATGCATCTATCCATTCCGTGTAGTACACACCTTTTGATGCATCTATCCATTCCGTGTATGTAGTACACACCTTTTGATGTATCTATCCATTCCGTGTAGTACACACCTTTTGATGCATCTATCCATTCCGTGTAGTACACACCTTTTGATGCATCTATCCATTCCGTGTATGTAGTACACACCTTTTGATACATCTATCCATTCCGTGTAGTACACACCTTTTGATGCATCTATCCATTCCGTGTAGTACACACCTTTTGATGCATCTATCCATTCCGTGTATGTAGTACACACCTTTTGATGTATCTATCCATTCCGTGTATGTAGTACACACCTTTTGATGCATCTATCCATTCCGTGTAGTACACACCTTTTGATGCATCTATCCATTCCGTGTATGTAGTACACACCTTTTGATGCATCTATCCATTCCGTGTATGTAGTACACACCTTTTGATGCATCTATCCATTCCGTGTAGTACACACCTTTTGATGTATCTATCCATTCCGTGTATGTAGTACACACCTTTTGATGCATCTATCCATTCCGTGTAGTACACACCTTTTGATGTATCTATCCATTCCGTGTAGTACACACCTTTTGATGCATCTATCCATTCCGTGTAGTACACACCTTTTGATGCATCTATCCATTCCGTGTATGTAGTACACACCTTTTGATGCATCTATCCATTCCGTGTAGTACACACCTTTTGA
This sequence comes from Archivesica marissinica, assembly GCA_014843695.1. Lineage (NCBI taxonomy): Eukaryota > Metazoa > Mollusca > Bivalvia > Venerida > Vesicomyidae > Archivesica > Archivesica marissinica. The sequence continues at coordinate 55,519,240 of CM026400.1, forward strand.
TGCATCTATCCATTCCGTGTAGTACACACCTTTTGATGCATCTATCCATTCCGTGTATGTAGTACACACCTTTTGATGTATCTATCCATTCCGTGTAGTACACACCTTTTGATGCATCTATCCATTCCGTGTAGTACACACCTTTTGATGCATCTATCCATTCCGTGTATGTAGTACACACCTTTTGATGTATCTATCCATTCCGTGTAGTACACACCTTTTGATGCATCTATCCATTCCGTGTATGTAGTACACACCTTTTGATGCATCTATCCATTCCGTGTAGTACACACCTTTTGATGTATCTATCCATTCCGTGTAGTACACACCTTTTGATGCATCTATCCATTCCGTGTAGTACACACCTTTTGATGTATCTATCCATTCCGTGTATGTAGTACACACCTTTTGATGCATCTATCCATTCCGTGTAGTACACACCTTTTGATGCATCTATCCATTCCGTGTATGTAGTACACACCTTTTGATGCATCTATCCATTCCGTGTAGTACACACCTTTTGATGTATCTATCCATTCCGTGTATGTAGTACACACCTTTTGATGCATCTATCCATTCCGTGTATGTAGTACACACCTTTTGATGCATCTATCCATTCCGTGTAGTACACACCTTTTGATGCATCTATCCATTCCGTGTAGTACACACCTTTTGATGCATCTATCCATTCCGTGTATGTAGTACACACCTTTTGATGCATCTATCCATTCCGTGTAGTACACACCTTTTGATGTATCTATCCATTCCGTGTATGTAGTACACACCTTTTGATGCATCTATCCATTCCGTGTATGTAGTACACACCTTTTGATGCATCTATCCATTCCGTGTAGTACACACCTTTTGATGCATCTATCCATTCCGTGTATGTAGTACACACCTTTTGATGTATCTATCCATTCCGTGTAGTACACACCTTTTGATGCATCTATCCATTCCGTGTAGTACACACCTTTTGATGCATCTATCCATTCCGTGTAGTACACACCTTTTGATGCATCTATCCATTCCGTGTAGTACACACCTTTTGATGTATCTATCCATTCCGTGTAGTACACACCTTTTGATGCATCTATCCATTCCGTGTATGTAGTACACACCTTTTGATGCATCTATCCATTACGTGTAGTACACACCTTTTGATGTATCTATCCATTCCGTGTAGTACACACCTTTTGATGCATCTATCCATTCCGTGTAGTACACACCTTTTGATGCATCTATCCATTCCGTGTAGTACACACCTTTTGATGCATCTATCCATTCCGTGTAGTACACACCTTTTGATGTATCTATCCATTCCGTGTAGTACACACCTTTTGATGTATCTATCCATTCCGTGTAGTACACACCTTTTGATGCATCTATCCATTCCGTGTAGTACACACCTTTTGATGCATCTATCCATTCCGTGTATGTAGTACACACCTTTTGATGCATCTATCCATTCCGTGTAGTACACACCTTTTGATGCATCTATCCATTCCGTGTATGTAGTACACACCTTTTGATGCATCTATCCATTCCGTGTAGTACACACCTTTTGATGTATCTATCCATTCCGTGTATGTAGTACACACCTTTTGATGCATCTATCCATTCCGTGTAGTACACACCTTTTGATGTATCTATCCATTCCGTGTATGTAGTACACACCTTTTGATGCATCTATCCATTCCGTGTATGTAGTACACACCTTTTGATGCATCTATCCATTCCGTGTAGTACACACCTTTTGATGTATCTATCCATTCCGTGTATGTAGTACACACCTTTTGATGCATCTATCCATTCCGTGTATGTAGTACACACCTTTTGATGCATCTATCCATTCCGTGTAGTACACACCTTTTGATGTATCTATCCATTCCGTGTATGTAGTACACACCTTTTGATGCATCTATCCATTCTATCCAAATAAATAATTGAGACATTTACTCAAAACATTAGCATTTGTTATCTGCTCATTTGTGTACACGTTTGTTATCTGCTCATTTGTGTACACGTTTGTTATCTGCTCATTTGTGTACACGTTTGTTATCTGCTCATTTGTGTACACATTTGTTATCTGCTCAGTTGTGTACACGTTTGTTATCTGCTCATTTGTGTACACATTTGTTATCTGCTCATTTCGCCTACAACATGCTAAAGGTTGAGCAAATGTCAGAAATTGTCGCAATTCTTTTCAAGCATTTGGATAGCTACATAATTCTTTGATTGTTGGTATTCATTGAAAAAAATGAAACCAATTATATGCTCATACAGTTGCTACCAATTGACCTTTCTGCCGATTTTGATTGACAGCTGGCGTTAGCCAATCGCATTGCACCATTCGCGCACACCCCCGGCAACGGTTTATCGCCGCCATCTTGTTAGACAAACAATGCATATTAGACACACTAGTAACGAATAGACAAATTTGAAAAGGCGTGAATTTGATCGAAAATACGGGTTTAAAATTGTTTTAATGATGTTGAAAATGTGTAGCTTTGGTGTGTGGGTTAGTTATAGTACAAAATTAGTCGATATCCTGGTGATCGACGTTAAATTCAACCCATTTCAAAATCCTTGGACAAATCTAAAAGTGTGTATATGAACCACAAAATACCAGACAGCTGCTTTAAAAACAATGCATCTATAAAAACACCGACTGACCCCATATAGTCATTCTTTTCTCACAAACACAGCAATCAAATTTAAGCGTGTCACACTGTTTATTGGGAGCAATCAACAACTTACCCACTAACGGCATCACAGAGACCGCCGAGTTATAATACCCGATAGGGGCCACTGCTATCAAGATCAAAGTATTTCACATCGGAATTTAGCACTGATTGTGCTAATTGGTCAATTATAAAATGTGTGCACATAATTATATAATTGATTACTACACCGAGTCATTGTTTTATCGTTCTGTTAGATAAACGAGTTATGTAGTAAAATTTTAATCAAATCTGATAACGAGTGATCGTGATCTGATATTATTTTTTGAAAAATATTTAAAATTAATTAATGCTGTCTGTCATTGACAATGGTGAAAAGATGTAGTTACGGGCTGTGTGACAGTGATGTAGATATCCAGATCGATTGATAGGTGACGTTAAATTCGTGCCATTTTCAAAACCTAAGACAAATCTTGAAAACATGTCTAAGGTGGATTAAGTTGTGTGAACGACCAAACGACCAGCTGAATACATCCAAAATTAATGCAAACAGATATATTTGCACAAAAGTAAGTTGAAATTAATTTATTTATGCATGATAAAATATTTCGAAAAAATATATTTTTCACACCTTGATTGGTCGGCTCAAACATTTGTGATGCTGGCTTGTATGCCCATGTTTTATCAGCTTTAGAGCTGAGCCGTGCCATATGTCCAAGCCCTTGAATCATGTATAAATATCATGCTCTTCACATCAATTTCATTACAACCATGGCGTCTATTTTACCATGCGTTTTTTGCTCTCGTCACGTTTCCAGCCGTATGCATGCTCTTAGCTGCGATAAGTGCCACCGTTGGAATCATCGAAAATGCGGAATGATTTATTTATTCTCCCCCATTCACTTTAATTAATCTTGATTAGTGGCCTGAAACCTAGATATATAATCACTCCTGGTATGGCAAACACACGGCTACATAGTCCCATTCATAATTGTGTCTAATTACCTAAATAGCTAATAATAGCATTATTATAATGGGCCTGTATAGTGCAGTACTATATATATATATATAAAATACGAACCTGTGATTATACGAGTGCACTAGTATACGAAACTAGCATTAGACGAACAAGGGATTATACGAAATCACCTGAATTCACCTAAAACCCTTGCCTTCTTGCTTTCAACGAGATATTCTTATCTGGGTGAAATAAAACCGAGAAATTCGACGGAATTTTATCTAGATTAACTCGATGCAGGTCTGCGTTAGACGCCATTTTGTTAGATAGCTTGTCTCGCGTGGTTACAGCGACCACCTGTAACTATGGGGGGCGTGCCTAAGTAGCGTTTGCAGAAAGGTCAATTAATCGGTTACCATATTAATGAAGTTAGTTTCTGTTGCTTCTTGCTAACCATGTTTGCTGCTAACCTATTTTGCTTATTGTTAATTTCATAAGCTGCATGCTATGTTGTGTTTCTCTTTTGTTTAGTTCCCATAACTCTTCATGATCGTACATTAGAGGGTCTGTTAACTTTACCAGCACCTGTGATTACAACACAAACACCTCGTCAGACCACCCCAGTCGTATCAATCGCTCAGAAGTCGATACCCACCATTCAGGCAACGCCCCCATCAGCCTCGCCGCCAATCATCGTTAGTTCACCAATCAAGTTGCAGCAGCAAGAGAAAGAGTTCATGCCGGCAGCTGTTCTCAAGTCAAATCAGGAGAAAAGTGCAGAGCCGTTGGCAACATTCTCACTTGGGGATGATTTACCAAGTTCTAGTCCGAAACATTTGAAACCGCCTCCGCCACCAGGTGCTACGCATCGTGAGTACTCTTTAAGTTTTTATTCTCATATGGCCGCTATAAAATGCTAGAAGTTTTGTAAACGAAATGGGGCAAAATTCATCCCAGTCTTTTCGAAGAAAGGAAGCGAAAATGTTGGTAACAACTGTTATTCTATCTTATTCGTTATTTCCGAGAACATATCTGAACAAATTAGTAATTTTGTTAATTGCTGGCATACCCAGGTAGGTGATCTTAAATGCATAAGTCGTAGTCGTTGAGGTGACATGTATGCGAGCTCACAACTACCTTCCAAGACAAATTCGTTGATATACATTGATAGGTTTATATGTGGATAATGCCAGCATTTCACGTCATTTTGATCCATATAATGAGGTATCTACTGTAAGTTGGTCCATTTACAAAATGGTACCAATTGCCGAATATTTGGGTGAACACATTTAATTGTGATAGTTTACACAACACCTACATTTTCTACACATGTATAATATATGACTGGTTGGAATGAAAGATATAAGCTTATTGAATTCTCTGGACAACCTTTGTATATTGGCTGGACTGAGTGGCGCAGATCCAACGTCACCCTCTGCATTTGTATAGCAAGTAATGTAACTATATGTAGGAAGCAGTGTAAAAGAGGCAAGGTGCATTTTGAGCAGCAACGGTGTAAGTGCTGGAGGAGCGTTTGGGGATTACCCCACAGAAAATTATGCTAACTTACTGTACTATGATTGACAGTTAATTATGCTTGATCAAAGAGGCAGTAGGGCAGTACATATTTGTCAAACGGGCAGAAGAGTTTCTAAAGGTATTCCACCCCAACTCCCAAAGGCAGTCGCCTGTTGAGGCTTATAAAAAATCAATATAAAAAGGAAAAAGGACAGACATAAAGGGCAAGTTTAAGGGACAGGACAGAGCGCCATGTCATAACCTATATTATGTGTCTCTCTGAAAATGGTAGTAATAGCGTGTACCGGTATAAAGTATATTGGCTGATTTCTTTAACCGTTTCACCGGTGTTTATTTTCAGTGGCAAGTGGTGTTGGTGTGATTTTAAGTCATGGTAGCCAGTCTACAGGTGCTATGGATCAGAAACATGCTGATCTCAATAAAACACCCACTTCAGCACAAACAAAAGTTGTTCAGGATACCAAGGTAAGACAAATATATTCAATTAATTGTGTTGCATTGTACCAACATTTTTATAACCAAAAGCTAGTCTGTGCTTCATCTCCAAAAGCTAGTCTGTGCTTCATCTCCAAAAGCTAGTCTGTGCTTCATCTCCAAAAGCTAGTCTGTGCTTCATCTCCAAAAGCTAGTCTGTGCTTCATCTCCAAAAGCTAGTCTGTGCTTCATCTCCAAAAGCTAGTCTGTGCTTCATCTCCAAAAGACCTTGTTGGATTATCACCAAACTTGGCAGGAAGCATCAGTATTATGTCTAGTTGTGCATATTGTAATCCCGTTCTGGTTGTGTTGGCAGGAAGCATCAGTATTATGTCTAATTGTGCATATTGTAACCCCTTTCTGATTGTGTGCAGATTGACAGCTCTTTGAACATTGTTAAAAGTGTTTGCCTGTACTTTATCTCCAAAAATCTGCTTGTTGGATTTCCGCCAGACTTGGCATGAAGCATCAGTGTGCTGTCTACTTGTGTATAATCGTGTTCCGATTGTAGTATTTACAACCCTTAGAATATGACAAAGCTTATCCACACCATTTCCAATGCTCCTTGTCTTTTTAAATATTCAGTGTTTTGTCTCTCCTGAAATGTTGTAAAAATGCATGTTCGGCATTTCAACTGTGCACCACCATCGATAAGGAACTACTTCATAATACTATATAATATTATGGTTGTTTGTTGCAATTGCAATGACTTCCGTATATTTCACCTCCATCCAGGAAGTAGAGTAGAGGTGAGATTTTTGAAAGTACACTGGTTTCCTCCCACTCAAATTACCACATATATGCATTCATCTGCGCCAACAAGAGTGATTAATATAAGATGGTAAAGCATCAATAATAGACTACCTACTAATATGTCGACTTATGTCCGAAAAACAAGCCAAACAAAAAGTTAAAAATCTTTTATTTTTTGAAATTTATTTAATCATGTGAGCTGTGAAAATTTATTCAGTAAGACAAACTGTGGTAATTGAACAAATTTATTACAGAATTTATTTGATAAATGATGCAGTTCTACCATAACATGCTAATTAAAATAATTAAATGTTGCAACTTTATGTCTGTTTGTTTGTGTTTATTATTTGCTTTAATATAACAACTGGTTTAGACAATTATTTACATTATAAGCCATAGAAAAAGGTGATGCCCAAACTCCATAAATTATTGCAGTTTTTATGATTTGTAATGTACATGTAATATAATCAACCAGATATCTCTAATGGAGCCCACACAGACGGATCTGTAGTCCAGTGGTAACACGCTGGACTGGTAAACCAGCGATCGCAGGTTTGATCTCCTGTCTGACCCTAATAAAATTAGCAGTCTTTTCAGATGGGACGTTAAGCCAAGGTCTCGTGTCTGTGCTTTACACAGTGCACGTAAAAGAACCAGAGGAGACTCTGGAATGGGTCTCTGTCTGTATCATTGCACTATCCTACAAAATCTAAAACGACTAATCTCTTCAGGAGGCGTCTGATGTGGGCAACCGGTAGCGACGATAAAAACGTAAAACACACAAAAATGGAGCCCAATTAATGAAATTTCCCTCAACTTCTGGAAGGATCCATCTTAAAATTTGCTGTTTTAAGCCAAATTTTGACCCTTGATGTATGGCCGGGAATATACGTTAGGAGTTTAAGTATTGTCTTCAAGCAGTTATCGGTGACGGATCTCTAAGTTTAAGTATTGTCTTCCAGCAGTTATCTGTGACGGATCTCTATGTTTAAGTATTGTCTTCCAGCAGTTATCTGTGACGGATCTCTAAGTTTAAGTATTGTCTTCCAGCAGTTATCTGTGACGGATCTCTATGTTTAAGTATTGTCTTCCAGCAGTTATCTGTGACGGATCTCTATGTTTAAGTATTGTCTTCCAGCAGTTATCTGTGACGGATCTCTAAGTTTAAGTATTGTCTTCCAGCAGTTATCTGTGACGGATCTCTAAGTTTAAGTATTGTCTTCCAGCAGTTATCTGTGACGGATCTCTAAATTATGACGTGTATAATTATGTCTTGTTTAGGATGTGAGGTTAAAAAACACGGGATCCTGGGCGAGTCTGGCAAGACTAAGTGATAATGCTCCAACTTCAGCAAAGAAACAAGAATCCACGAAGAGCTTCGAGTTGTTCAGGAAGCAGGCTCTGGAGAAAGACAAGCGGGTAAGGAAACTGACACTTCTGTTTATCTATGCCCTACAAATATACCTCGTTGTTTTATGCTTTTCAACCTAAAATTTTAAAAAAAGACTTAAGTAACTGATCGAATAATATTTCACTCGTGAACATGGAAAACTATTATTCAATTTTAATTCCGTGAAATATTGTTCAATCATACACGGAAACAAACAAATATTCTCTTATTATTGGAAATATTTGGTTTTGCAACATGTAATATGCTGATGCATACAGACGTATGCTGATGCATACAGACGTATGCTGATGCACTAAGTGGTTGTTCATTATTGTACATTATGTTTACAGGAGAGAGCTTTGAAGCAGCAGGAAGAGTACAGACGTATGCTGATGCATACAGACGTATGCTGATGCACTAAGTGGTTGTTCAGTATTGTACATTATGTTTACAGGAGAGAGCTTTGAAGCAGCAGGAAGAGTACAGACGTATGCTGAAAGACAAGGAGGAGAAGGAGAGAGTACGACAAGAAACTGAGAGAAAGAGGTCAGTAAATCTAGTAGCTAAACTAATTCCAGTTATGATAACAGTTATTTCTTGTCATTTCCTGCTTATTAGAACATTCTCTTTAAGTTTATTTTCTGTTTGTTAGAAATCCTTAATACAAACAAAGGCTTCAAATCACTTGCTCCTCAACGGGTTCGAATCCCACTGTGGCTGTCCAAATTCTTTCAAGTGAGAAAGCTATCCAGCTTGCTTGCCGAAGGTTTGTGTTTTTACCTGGGTGCCTGTCGGTTCTTGAAATACACCTAAGACAGGTCTTCCTCCACCAATAATAGCTGGAGAGTCGCCATATGACATAAGCTGTCTCTGTGACTTAAAACACAAAATTCAAACAAACAAATCATCTTTTTGACAGATTTAGCAGATGTTTGCAGACACTAGTCGTTAATAGCTCTGGCTCCACTTGTATACACCTCAGTGAAGTGTAGCACACCCATTGTCATAATCTGCAATTTAATTGACTGTAATGCATGCCATCTTACAGGGAGAGAGAAGAGGAAGACGCGCTGGAGATGGCACGTAGTTCACAGGGGAGCACAGAGAAAGATCAGCAACGTGACAATGACAAGTTGAAGGCAGAGCGCGAGAAGGAACGTCGTAGAGAAAGTGAGAGAAGACGTAGACAAGCTGTATGTATTCATGCATTCTGTGTGTGTGTGATATCGCCCGCCCCTTTCTTCATCTGTTTCGCTATCTCACCACTTTCCTTGTATATGTACGTATTCCCACCTCTTTCTGTTAAAGCACACAACCCCTCTAACCCTGCATTTAGGTATTTCCGCAACCCCTCTAACCCTGCATTTAGGTATATCCACCTCTTCCGCTTCTGTTGCAGTACCCAACCCCTCCTAATATTCTGCTTCTGTTGCTGTACCAAACACCTCCTAAAATTTTGCTTCTGTTGCTGTAACCAACCCCTCGTAATATTGTAGGTATATCCACCTCTTCCACTTCTGTTGCAGTACCCAACCCCTCCTAATATTCTGCTTCTGTTGCTGTACCAAACACCTCCTAAAATTTTGCTTCTGTTGCTGTAACCAACCCCTCGTAATATTGTAGGTATATCCACCTCTTCCACTTCTGTTGCAGTACCCAACCCCTCCTAATATTCTGCTTCTGTTGCTGTACCAAACACCTCCTAAAATTTTGCTTCTGTTGCTGTAACCAACCCCTCGTAATATTGTAGGTATATCCACCTCTTCCACTTCTGTTGCAGTACCCAACCTCTCCTAATATTATTATTGTAGGCACGGACAACTGACACGGACAACCGACATGTCCACACACGGACAACCGACATGTCCGCACACGGACAACCGACATGTCCACACACGGACAACCGACATGTCCGCACACGGACAACCGACATGTCCGCACACGGACAACCGACATGTCCGCACACGGACAACCGACATGTCCACACACGGACAACCGACATGTCCACACACGGACAACCGACATGTCCACACACGGACAACCGACATGTCCGCACACGGACAACTGACAAGTCTATTTGAGCAGTCATAATATTCAGAAAACAATTCCCAATAAATAAAACGATCAACCTCAAAGACATGGCTAGTGGCAGAGTGGTTACTGTCGTTCAACACTTCAAATCACTTTCCCCTCACCGCTGTAGGTTCGAATCCCATGTTGGGTGTCAAATTCTTCCAAGTGAGGAAGCTATCCAGCTTGCTTGCTGTGGTTCTACCCATGTGCCCGTCAGTGCATTTAATTCTGTGTGTGCAGGGCAAGCATAATCTCCCGCACCAATAATAGCTGGAGAGGCGCTATATGACCCAAGCTGTTGGTGCGACTTTAAACCCCCAAAACAAACAAACAATGATATAGTTACTGCGTTATTACTCCCTAAATAGTAAACAACCTCAAAATCATACTGTTGCATTAGCAACTAGCACTATTTCCCCAAATTAAAATAAGTTAGTTGTATTTTGTCTGGTAGAGGATATGTTGTGTTTAACCGCAAATCTAAGCGCGTCCATTTTAAATATACTGATGCCTGGGCTATCGCAAATTATACAACGCCAAAAACTTATGTGTAGCCATAAAAACAATTTAATTTACGAGTTTTTCTGATTATTTTCAGATTCGTCCCGGTTTGGGAACAGCTGATTAAAATTATTTCACTCGCCATTATACATGTAACTCGGAATTTTAGTTAATTTCGTAAATGATACTGATTATACATATTACATAGGCATAAAAATGTGTTTATATTAAAAAATTCGTAGAATATGTCCTCTTTATATAAGAAATTCATGTTTTACAATGTCATGGAACCGTACGTACTCTTATCCGTTTCGTACTAATTTCATAAAAAATAAAATTTAATCAGCTAAAATAAATTGTATAATCGACATTTCTATTGGTTTGTCAAGGCTATTCTGGGTACCGGACCCCAGAAGGCTCATGTTGAAATTAACTACTCGTGATCATTTGGTGACCTTTGCAACTGCGATACAATGTAGAACTATACAAGTTGTATGTATGATCCATTTATGTCAAACCACTTGCTGGGACCTAGACATGCTTTCCTGGGCAGCTTAGCCGACGTGAGTGGTTAACCAGTACTAAGCAATGGGTGCGAGGTGCCTTGTCAATGACACTACCCACGTGGCCTGACTTGAGTATCAAACCGGACAGTTCTATTCCAAATCTGATGCTCTTTATGTACCACTGCACCACGGACGCCACAAAGTAACATGAAACGTAAATACTTGTACGGTTCTAAACCCAGATGCAAAGCTCAGTAAACTAGTCAATGTTTTCTCAAATTATGATAGCAAAATTATTGGTTGCACCCAAGACGCACCTTGGTCCAGAGGTTATTATATAGTTGGGGAAAAGTTATCTGTACAGAAAGTACCAACATGCATATCATATTGACCTCAAGGGTCATTGACTCTTGACTTTCAAAGTGTAGCTTATTTCTATGTTTCAGATGTCTGGTATAGGACATGTTGTGTAGCTGTATTTCTATGTTACAGATGTCTGGTATAGGACATGTGTAGCTGTATGTCTATGTTACAGATGTCTGGTATAGGACATGTTGTGTAGCTGTATGTCTATGTTACATATGTCTGGTATAGGACATGTTGTGTAGCTGTATGTCTGGTATAGGACATGTTGTGTAGCTGTATTTCTATGTTACAGATGTCTGGTATAGGACATGTTGTGTGTAGCTGTATGTCTATGTTACATATGTCTGGTATAGGACATGTTGTGTAGCTGTATGTCTGGTATAGGACATGTTGTGTGTAGCTGTATGTCTGGTATAGGACATGTTGTGTAGCTGTATTTCTATGTTACATATGTCTGGTATAGGACATGTTGTGTAGCTGTATTTCTATGTTACAGATGTCTGGTATAGGACATGTTGTGTGTAGCTGTATTTCTATGTTACAGATGTCTGGTATAGGACATGTTGTGTGTAGCTGTATTTCTATGTTTCAGATGTCTGGTATAGGACATGTTGTGTGTAGCTGTATGTCTATGTTTCAGATGTCCAACCAGATCGACATGAATGAGCAGAGTGCACTGATGGCAAAATTCGAGGACGGATTGTGATACAGGGTTATACCCTAACCCCTAGGTTATACCCTAACCCTACGTAATCAATACGTAGCGCACAACAAAATTTAGCGCATCGTGTTCAAGTTCATGAAAGGAATGCATTTACAAAATGTGCAAGTTCATGAAGCAAGTAGACAGGCTGATACAGGGAAGACACATGTGTGTGCCGTTACAACAAATATACTGTGTGTGCCGTTACAAGTATGTACACAGTCTGTGATTAAACGGAACACTTGTACAGGGACATGTGTGTGACTAGAATGTACCCGGGAGCACATGGAACACTAGAATGTACCCGGGAGCACATGTAACACTAGAATGTACCCGGGAACACTAGAATGTACCCGGGAACACTAGAATGTACCCGGGAGCACATGGAACACTAGAATGTACCCGGGAGCACATGGAACACTAGAATGTACCAGGGAGCACATGGTACACTAGGTTGTACCCGGGAGCACATTGGTTTGTAGAAACGTGCAGGTCACTGATGGACATGGAGTTTTGTGAAATTATTGCTGATTAAATTGCAATCATGGTTAATATATTTTTCAACTGTTGACATTGTAAACATGTAAACATGTAAACATGTAAAATGGAAATAAATGTGAAATATGGACATGTTTCTTTGTTTTATGCACCAGTCAAACTGTCTTATGATCAGATGCTGTAAAAGCCACTGATATGGTCCTGTATCAAACCTGGCAATCCATAGTACATATATACCTGATCCACCATAGTAGTACAGTCCATAGTACATATATACCTGATCCACCATGGTAGTACAGTCCATAGTACATATATACCTGATCCACCATGGTAGTACAGTCCATAGTACATATATACCTGATCCACCATAGTTCATATTATATACCTGATCCACCATGGTAGTACAATCCATAGTACATATTATATACCTGATCCACCATGGTAGTATAGTACATATATACCTGATCCACCATGGTAGTACAATCCATAGTACATATTTATACCTGATCCACCATGGTAGTATAGTACATATATACCTGATCCACCATGGTAGTACAATCCATAGTACATATTATATACCTGATCCACCATGTAGTATAGTACATATATACCTGATCCACCATGGTAGTACATATTATATACCTGATCCACCATGGTAGTACAATCCATAGTACATATTATATACCTGATCCACCATGGTAGTACAATCCATAGTACATATTATATACCTGATCCACCATGGTAGTACAGTCCATAGTACATATATACCTGATCCACCATGGTAGTACAATCCATAGTACATATATACCTGATCCACCATGGTAGTACAATCCATAGTACATATTATATACCTGATCCACCATGGTAGTACAGTCCATAGTACATATATATACCTGATCCACCATGGTAGTACAATCCATAGTACATATTATATACCTGATCCACCATGGTAGTACATATTATATACCTGATCCACCATGGTAGTACAATCCATAGTACATATATACCTGATCCACCATGGTAGTACAATCCATAGTACATATTATATACCTGATCCACCATGGTAGTACAATCCATAGTACATATTATATACCTGATCCACCATGGTAGTATAGTACATATATACCTGATCCACCATGGTAGTACAATCCATAGTACATATATACCTGATCCACCATGGTAGTATAGTACATATATACCTGATCCACCATGGTAGTACAATCCATAGTACATATTATATACCTGATCCACCATGGTAGTATAGTACATATATACCTGATCCACCATGGTAGTACAATCCATAGTACATATATACCTGATCCACCATGGTAGTACAATCCATAGTACATATATACCTGATCCACCATGGTAGTACAGTCCATAGTACATATTATATACCTGATCCACCATGGTAGTACAATCCATAGTACATATATATACCTGATCCACCATGGTAGTACAATCCATAGTACATATATACCTGATCCACCATGGTAGTACAATCCATATTATATACCTGATCCACCATGGTAGTACAATCCATAGTACATATTATATACCTGATCCACCATGGTAGTACAATCCATAGTACATATATACCTGATCCACCATGGTAGTACAATCCATAGTACATATTATATACCTGATCCACCATGGTAGTACATATTATATACCTGATCCACCATGGTAGTACAATCCATAGTACATATATACCTGATCCACCATGGTAGTACAATCCATAGTACATATATACCTGATCCACCATGGTAGTACAATCCATAGTACATATTATATACCTGATCCACCATGGTAGTACATATTATATACCTGATCCACCATGGTAGTACAATCCATAGTACATATATACCTGATCCACCATGGTAGTACAATCCATAGTACATATTATATACCTGATCCACCATGGTAGTATAGTACATATATACCTGATCCACCATGGTAGTACAATCCATAGTACATATTATATACCTGATCCACCATGGTAGTACAATCCATAGTACATATATACCTGATCCACCATGGTAGTACAATCCATAGTACATATTATATACCTGATCCACCATGGTAGTACAATCCATAGTACATATATACCTGATCCACCATGGTAGTACAATCCATAGTACATATATATACCTGATCCACCATGGTAGTACAATCCATAGTACATATATACCTGATCCACCATGGTAGTACAATCCATAGTACATATATACTGATCCAATAGTACATATATACCTGATCCACCATGGTAGTACAATCCATAGTACATATATACCTGATCCACCATGGTAGTACAATCCATAGTACATATATACCTGATCCACCATGGTAGTACAATCCATAGTACATATTATATACCTGATCCACCATGGTAGTACATATTATATACCTGATCCACCATGGTAGTACAATCCATAGTACATATATACCTGATCCACCATGGTAGTACAATCCATAGTACATATTATATACCTGATCCACCATGGTAGTACAATCCATAGTACATATATACCTGATCCACCATGGTAGTACAATCCATAGTACATATATACCTGATCCACCATGGTAGTACAATCCATAGTACATATTATATACCTGATCCACCATGGTAGTACAATCCATAGTACATATATACCTGATCCACCATGGTAGTACAATCCATAGTACATATATACCTGATCCACCATTAGTACATATATACCTGATCCACCATGGTAGTACAATCCATAGTACATATTATATACCTGATCCACCATGGTAGTACAATCCATAGTACATATTATATACCTGATCCACCATGGTAGTACAATCCATAGTACATATATACCTGATCCACCATGGTAGTACAATCCATAGTACATATATACCTGATCCACCATGGTAGTACAATCCATAGTACATATTATATACCTGATCCACCATGGTAGTACAATCCATAGTACATATATACCTGATCCACCATGGTAGTACAATCCATAGTACATATTATATACCTGATCCACCATGGTAGTACAATCCATAGTACATATATACCTGATCCACCATGGTAGTACAGTCCATAGTACATATTATATACCTGATCCACCATGGTAGTACAATCCATAGTACATATATACCTGATCCACCATGGTAGTACAATCCATAGTACATATTATATACCTGATCCACCATGGTAGTACAATCCATAGTACATATATATACCTGATCCACCATGGTAGTACAATCCATAGTACATATATATACCTGATCCACCATGGTAGTACAATCCATAGTACATATATACCTGATCCACCATGGTAGTACAATCCATAGTACATATATACCTGATCCACCATGGTAGTACATATTATATACCTGATCCACCATGGTAGTACAATCCATAGTACATAATACCTGATCCACCATGGTAGTACATCCATAGTACATATATACCTGATCCACCATGGTAGTACAATCCATAGTACATATATACCTGATCCACCATGGTAGTACATATTATATACCTGATCCACCATGGTAGTACAATCCATAGTACATATTATATACCTGATCCACCATGGTAGTACAATCCATAGTACATAGTACATATATACCTGATCCACCATGGTAGTACAATCCATAGTACATATTATATACCTGATCCACCATGGTAGTACAATCCATAGTACATATATACCTGATCCACCATGGTAGTACAATCCATAGTACATATTATATACCTGATCCACCATGGTAGTACAATCCATAGTACATATATACCTGATCCACCATGGTAGTACAATCCATAGTACATATATATACCTGATCCACCATGGTAGTACAATCCATAGTACATATATACCTGATCCACCATGGTAGTACAATCCATAGTACATATTATATACCTGATCCACCATGGTAGTACAATCCATAGTACATATATACCTGATCCACCATGGTAGTACAATCCATAGTACATATTATATACCTGATCCACCATGGTAGTACATATTATATACCTGATCCACCATGGTAGTACAATCCATAGTACATATTATATACCTGATCCACCATGTAGTACATATATACCTGATCCACCATGGTAGTACAATCCATAGTACATATATACCTGATCCACCATGGTAGTACAATCCATAGTACATATTATATACCTGATCCACCATGGTAGTACAATCCATAGTACATATATACCTGATCCACCATGGTAGTACAATCCATAGTACATATTATATACCTGATCCACCATGGTAGTACAATCCATAGTACATATTATACCTGATCCACCATGGTAGTACAATCCATAGTACATATATACCTGATCCACCATGGTAGTACAATCCATAGTACATATTATATACCTGATCCACCATGTAGTACATATATACCTGATCCACCATGGTAGTACAATCCATAGTACATATATACCTGATCCACCATGGTAGTACAATCCATAGTACATATATACCTGATCCACCATGGTAGTACAATCCATAGTACATATTATATACCTGATCCACCATGGTAGTACAGTCCATAGTACATATATATACCTGATCCACCATGGTAGTACAATCCATAGTACATATATACCTGATCCACCATGGTAGTACATATTATATACCTGATCCACCATGGTAGTACAATCCATAGTACATATATACCTGATCCACCATGGTAGTACAATCCATAGTACATATTATATACCTGATCCACCATGGTAGTACAATCCATAGTACATATATACCTGATCCACCATGGTAGTATAGTACATATATACCTGATCCACCATGGTAGTACAATCCATAGTACATATTATATACCTGATCCACCATGGTAGTATAGTACATATATACCTGATCCACCATGGTAGTACAATCCATAGTACATATTATATACCTGATCCACCATGGTAGTATAGTACATATATACCTGATCCACCATGGTAGTACAATCCATAGTACATATATACCTGATCCACCATGGTAGTACAATCCATAGTACATATATACCTGATCCACCATGGTAGTACAATCCATAGTACATATTATATACCTGATCCACCATGGTAGTACAATCCATAGTACATATATATACCTGATCCACCATGGTAGTACAATCCATAGTACATATATACCTGATCCACCATGGTAGTACAATCCATATATATACCTGATCCACATGGTAGTACATATTATATACCTGATCCACCATGGTAGTACAATCCATAGTACATATATACCTGATCCACCATGGTAGTACAATCCATAGTACATATTATATACCTGATCCACCATGGTAGTACATATTATATACCTGATCCACCATGGTAGTACAATCCATAGTACATATATACCTGATCCACCATGGTAGTACAATCCATAGTACATATATACCTGATCCACCATGGTAGTACAATCCATAGTACATATTATATACCTGATCCACCATGGTAGTACATATTATATACCTGATCCACCATGGTAGTACAATCCATAGTACATATATACCTGATCCACCATGGTAGTACAATCCATAGTACATATTATATACCTGATCCACCATGGTAGTACATCCATATATACCTGATCCACCATGGTAGTACAATCCATAGTACATATATACCTGATCCACCATGGTAGTACAATCCATAGTACATATATACCTGATCCACCATGGTAGTACAATCCATAGTACATATATACCTGATCCACCATGGTAGTACAATCCATAGTACATATATATACCTGATCCACCATGGTAGTACAATCCATAGTACATATATACCTGATCCACCATGGTAGTACAATCCATAGTACATATATACCTGATCCACCATGGTAGTACAATCCATAGTACAT
>CM026400.1:55538560-55561522 GCA_014843695.1 Archivesica marissinica
GAGTAGTGGAGTAACTGAGCTGTTCTAGAGGAGTAGTGGAGTAACTGAGCTGTTCTAGTGGAGTAACTGAACTGTTTTAGTGGAGTAGTGGAGTAACTGAGCTGTTCTAGAGGAGTAGTGGAGTAACTGAGCTGTTCTAGAGGAGTAGTGGAGTAACTGAGCTGTTCTAGAGGAGTAGTGGAGTAACTGAGCTGTTCTAGAGGAGTAGTGGAGTAACTGAGCTGTTCTAGAGGAGTAGTGGAGTAACTGAACTGTTCTAGAGGAGTAGTGGAGTAACTGAGCTGTTCTAGTGGAGTAGTGGAGTAACTGAGCTGTTCTAGAGGAGTAGTGGAGTAACTGAACTGTTCTAGAGGAGTAGTGGAGTAACTGAACTGTTCTAGAGGAGTAGTGGAGTAACTGAGCTGTTCTAGTGGAGTAGTGGAGTAACTGAACTGTTCTAGAGGAGTAGTGGAGTAACTGAGCTGTTCTAGTGGAGAATTACTGAGCTGTTCTAGTGGAGTAACTGAACTGTTCTAGAGGAGTAGTGGAGTAACTGAGCTGTTCTAGAGGAGTGGTGGAGTAACTGAACTGTTCTAGAGGAGTAGTGGAGTAACTGAACTGTTCTAGAGGAGTAGTGGAGTAACTGAACTGTTCTAGAGGAGTAGTGGAGTAACTGAACTGTTCTAGAGGAGTAGTGGAGTAACTGAGCTGTTCTAGAGGAGTAGTGGAGTAACTGAACTGTTCTAGAGGAGTAGTGGAGTAACTGAGCTGTTCTAGAGGAGTAGTGGAGTAACAACTGTTCTAGAGGAGTGTGGAGTAACTGAATGTTCTAGAGGAGTAACTGGGCTGTTCTAGAGGAGTAGTGGAGTAACTGAACTGTTCTAGAGAGTAGTGGTAACTGAGCTGTTCTAGTGGAGTAACTGAGCTGTTCTAGGAGTAGTGGAGTAACTGAACTGTTCTAGAGGAGTAGTGGAGTAACTGAACTGTTCTAGAGGAGTAGTGGAGTAACTGAGCTGTTCTAGTGGAGTAGTGGAGTAACTGAGCTGTTCTAGTGGAGTAGTGGTAACTGAGCTGTTCTAGAGGAGTAGTGGAGTAACTGAGCTGTTCTAGAGGAGTAGTGGAGTAACTGAACTGTTCTAGAGGAGTAGTGGAGTAACTGAACTGTTCTAGAGGAGTAGTGGAGTAACTGAGCTGTTCTAGAGGAGTAGTGGAGTAACTGAGCTGTTCTAGTGGAGTAGTGGAGTAACTGAGCTGTTCTAGAGGAGTAGTGGAGTAACTGAGCTGTTCAAATAGTGGAGTAACTGAACTGTTCTAGAGGAGTAGTGGAGTAACTGAACTGTTCTAGAGGAGTAGTGGAGTAACTGAGCTGTTCTAGTGGAGTAGTGGAGTAACTGAGCTGTTCTAGAGGAGTAGTGGAGTAACAACTGTTCTAGAGGAGTAGTGGAGTAACTGAGCTGTTCTAAGGAGTAGTGGAGTAACTGAGCTGTTCTAAGGATAGTGGAGTAACTGAGCTGTTCTAGAGGAGTAGTGGAGTAACTGAGCTGTTCTAGTGGAGTAGTGGAGTAACTGAGCTGTTCTAGTAGGAGTAGTGGAGTAACTGAGCTGTTCTAGAGGAGTAGTGGAGTAACTGAGCTGTTCTAGAGGAGTAGTGGAGTAACTGAGCTGTTCTAGAGGAGTAGTGGAGTAACTGAGCTGTTCTAGAGGAGTAGTGGAGTAACTGAGCTGTTCTAGTGGAGTAGTGGAGTAACTGAGCTGTTCTAGAGGAGTAGTGGAGTAACTGAACTGTTCTAGAGGAGTAGTGGAGTAACTGAGCTGTTCTAGAGGAGTAGTGGAGTAACTGAGCTGTTCTAGAGGAGTAGTGGAGTAACTGAGCTGTTCTAGTGGAGTAGTGGAGTAACTGAACTGTTCTAGAGGAGTAGTGGAGTAACTGAGCTGTTCTAGTGGAGTAACTGAGCTGTTCTAGAGGAGTAGTGGAGTAACTGAGCTGTTCTAGAGGAGTAGTGGAGTAACTGAGCTGTTCTAGAGGAGTAGTGGAGTAACCAGCTGTTCTAGTGGAGTAGTGGAGTAACTGAGCTGTTCTAGAGGAGTAGTGGAGTAACTGAACTGTTCTAGAGGAGTAGTGGAGTAACTGAGCTGTTCTAGAGGAGTAGTGGAGTAACTGAACTGTTCTAGATGAGTAGTGGAGTAACTGAACTGTTCTAGAGGAGTAGTGGAGTAACTGAGCTGTTCTAGTGGAGTAACTGAACTGTTCTAGAGGAGTAGTGGAGTAACTACTGTTCTAGTGGAGTAACTGAGCTGTTCTAGAGGAGTAGTGGAGTAACTGAGCTGTTCTAGAGGAGTAGTGGAGTAACTGAGCTGTTCTAGTGGAGTAATCAGCTGTTCTAGAGGAGTAGTGGAGTAACTGAGCTGTTCTAGTGGAGTAGTGGAGTAACTGAACTGTTCTAGGGGAGTAGTGGAGTAACTGAGCTGTTCTAGTGGAGTAGTGGAGTAACTGAACTGTTCTAGAGGAGTAGTGGGTAACTACTGTTCTAGGAGTAGTGGAGTAACTGAGCTGTTCTAGAGGAGTATGGAGTAACTGAGCTGTTCTAGAGGAGTAGTGGAGTAACTGAACTGTTCTAGAGGAGTAGTGGAGTAACTGAGCTGTTCTAGAGGAGTAGTGGAGTAACTGAGCTGTTCTAGTGGAGTAGTGGAGTAACTGAACTGTTCTAGAGGAGTAGTGGAGTAACTGAGCTGTTCTAGTGGAGTAGTGGAGTAACTGAACTGTTCTAGAGGAGTAGTGGAGTACTACTGTTCTAGTGGAGTAACTGAGCTGTTCTAGAGGAGTAGTGGAGTAACTGAACTGTTCTAGAGGAGTAGTGGAGTAACTGAGCTGTTCTAGAGGAGTAGTGGAGTAACTGAGCTGTTCTAGGAGTAGTGGAGTAACTGAACTGTTCTAGAGGAGTAGTGGAGTAACTGAGCTGTTCTAGAGGAGTAGTGGAGTAACAACTGTTCTAGAGGAGTGGTGGAGTAACTGAATAGTTCTAGAGGAGTAACTGGGCTGTTCTAGAGGAGTAGTGGAGTAACTGAACTGTTCTAGAGAAGTAGTGGAGTAACTGAGCTGTTCTAGTGGAGTAATTGAGCTGTTCTAATGGAGTAGTGGAGTAACTGAACTGTTCTAGAGGAGTAGTGGAGTAACTGAACTGTTCTAGAGGAGTAGTGGAGTAACTGAGCTGTTCTAATGGAGTAGTGGAGTAACTGAGCTGTTCAACTTCTAGTGGAGTAGTGGGGTAACTGAGCTGTTCTAGATGAGTAGTGGAGTAACTGAGCTGGTCTAGAGGAGTAATGGATTAACTGAGCTGTTCTAGAGGAGTAGTGGAGTAACTGAACTGTTCTAGAGGAGTAGTGGATTAACTGAGCTGTTCTAATGGAGTAGTGGAGAAACTGAGCTGTTCTAATGGAGTAGTGGAGTAACTGAACTGTTCTAGAGGAGTAGTGGAGTAACTGAACTGTTCTAGAGGAGTAGTGGAGTAACTGAACTGTTCTAGAGAAGTAGTGGAGTAACTGAACTGTTCTAGAGGAGTAGTGGAGTAACTGAGCTGTTCTAGTGGAGTAGTGGAGTAACTGAGCTGTTCTAGAGGAGTAGTGGAGTAACAACTGTTTTAGAGGAGTAGTGGAGTAACTGAGCTGTTCTAATGGAGTAGTGGAGTAACTGAGCTGTTCTAATGGATTAGTGGAGTAACTGAGCTGTTCTAGTGGAGTAGTGGAGTAACTGAGCTGTTCTAGAGGAGTAACTGAGCTGTTCTAGAGGAGTAGTGGAGTAACTGAGCTGTTCTAGAGGAGTAGTGGAGTAACTGAGCTGTTCTAGAGGAGTAGTGGAGTAACTGAGCTGTTCTAGAGGAGTAGTGGAGTAACTGAACTGTTCTAGAGGAGTAGTGGAGTAACTGAGCTGTTCTAGAGGAGTAGTGGAGTAACTGAGCTGTTCTAGAGGAGTAGTGGAGTAACTGAACTGTTCTAGAGGAGTAGTGGAGTAACTGAACTGTTCTAGAGGAGTAGTGGAGTAACTGAGCTGTTCTAGAGGAGTAGTGGAGTAACTGGGCTGTTCTAGTGGAGTAGTGGAGTAACTGAACTGTTCTAGAGGAGTAGTGGAGTAACTGAGCTGTTCTAGTGGAGTAACTGAACTGTTCTAGAGGAGTAGTGGAGTAACTGAACTGTTCTAGAGGAGTGGTGGAGTAACTGAACTGTTCTAGAGGAGTAGTGGAGTAACTGAACTGTTCTAGAGGAGTAGTGGAGTAACTGAACTGTTCTAGAGGAGTAGTGGAGTAACTGAACTGTTCAAGAGGAGTAGTGGAGTAACTGAGCTGTTCTAGAGGAGTAGTGGAGTAACTGAACTGTTCTAGAGGAGTAGTGGAGTAACTGAGCTGTTCTAGAGGAGTAGTGGAGTAACAACTGTTCTAGAGGAGTGGTGGAGTAACTGAATAGTTCTAGAGGAGTAACTGGGCTGTTCTAGAGGAGTAGTGGAGTAACTGAACTGTTCTAGAGAAGTAGTGGAGTAACTGAGCTGTTCTAGTGGAGTAGTGGAGTAATTGAGCTGTTCTAATGGAGTAGTGGAGTAACTGAACTGTTCTAGAGGAGTAGTGGAGTAACTGAACTGTTCTAGAGGAGTAGTGGAGTAACTGAGCTGTTCTAATGGAGTAGTGGAGTAACTGAGCTGTTCAACTTCTAGTGGAGTAGTGGGGTAACTGAGCTGTTCTAGATGAGTAGTGGAGTAACTGAGCTGGTCTAGAGGAGTAATGGATTAACTGAGCTGTTCTAGAGGAGTAGTGGAGTAACTGAACTGTTCTAGAGGAGTAGTGGATTAACTGAGCTGTTCTAGAGGAGTAGTGGAGTAACTGAGCTGTTCTAGAGGAGTAGTGGAGTAACTGAACTGTTCTAGAGGAGTAGTGGAGTAACTGAGCTGTTCTAGAGGAGTAGTGGAGTAACTGAACTGTTCTAGAGGAGTAGTGGATTAACTGAGCTGTTCTAATGGAGTAGTGGAGTAACTGAGCTGTTCTAATGGATTAGTGGAGTAACTGAGCTGTTCTAGTGGAGTAGTGGAGTAACTGAACTGTTCTAGAGGAGTAGTGGAGTAACTGAGCTGTTCTAATGGAGTAGTGGAGTAACTGAGCTGTTCTAATGGAGTAGTGGAGTAACTGAGCTGTTCTAGAGGAGTAGTGGAGTAACTGAACTGTTCTAGAGGAGTAGTGGAGTAACTGAGCTGTTCTAGTGGAGTAGTGGAGTAATTCAGCTGTTCTAGAGGAGTAGTGGAGTAACTGAACTGTTCTAGAGGAGTAGTGGAGTAACTGAGCTGTTCTAATGGAGTAGTGGAGTAATCAGCTGTTCTAGAGGAGTAGTGGAGTAACTGAACTGTTCTAGAGGAGTAGTGGAGTAACTGAGCTGTTCTAGAGGAGTAGTGGAGTAACTGAGCTGTTCTAGAGGAGTAGTGGAGTAACTGAGCTGTTCTAGTGGAGTAACTGAGCTGTTCTAGAGGAGTAGTGGAGTAACTGAGCTGTTCTAGAGGAGTAGTGGAGTAACTGAACTGTTCTAGAGGAGTAGTGGAGTAACTGAACTGTTCTAGTGGAGTAGTGGATTAACTGAGCTGTTCTAGAGGAGTAGTGGAGAAACTGAACTGTTCTAGAGGAGTAGTGGAGTAACTGAGCTGTTCTAGAGGAGTAGTGGAGTAACTGAGCTGTTCTAGCGGAGTAGTGGAGTAACTGAACTGTTCTAGAGGAGCAGTGGAGTAACTGAGCTGTTCTAGAGGAGTAGTGGAGTAACAACTGCTCTAGAGGAGTGGTGGAGTAACTGAATAGTTCTAGAAGAGTAACTGGGCTGTTCTAGAGGAGTAGTGGAGTAACTGAACTGTTCTAGAGAAGTAGTGGAGTAACTGAGCTGTTCTAGTGGAGTAGTGGAGTAATTGAGCTGTTCTAATGGAGTAGTGGAGTAACTGAACTGTTCTAGAGGAGTAGTGGAGTAACTGAACTGTTCTAGAGGAGTAGTGGAGTAACTGAGCTGTTCTAATGGAGTAGTGGAGTAACTGAGCTGTTCAACTTCTAGTGGAGTAGTGGGGTAACTGAGCTGTTCTAGATGAGTAGTGGAGTAACTGAGCTGGTCTAGAGGAGTAATGGATTAACTGAGCTGTTCTAGAGGAGTAGTGGAGTAACTGAACTGTTCTAGAGGAGTAGTGGATTAACTGAGCTGTTCTAATGGAGTAGTGGAGAAACTGAGCTGTTCTAATGGAGTAGTGGATTAACTGAACTGTTCTAGAGGAGTAGTGGAATAACTGAACTGTTCTAGAGGAGTAGTGGAGTAACTGAACTGTTCTAGAGGAGTAGTGGAGTAACTGAACTGTTCTAGAGGAGTAGTGGAGTAACTGAGCTGTTCTAGTGGAGTAGTGGAGTAACAACTGTTTTAGAGGAGTAGTGGATTAACTGAGCTGTTCTAATGGAGTAGTGGAGTAACTGAGCTGTTCTAACGGATTAGTGGAGTAACTGAGCTGTTCTAGTGGAGTAGTGGAGTAACTGAGCTGTTCTAGAGGAGTAACTGAGCTGTTCTAGAGGAGTAGTGGAGTAACTGAGCTGTTCTAGTGGAGTAGTGGAGTAACTGAGCTGTTCTAGAGGAGTAGTGGAGTAACTGAGCTGTTCTAGAGGAGTAGTGGAGTAACTGAACTGTTCTAGAGGAGTAGTGGAGTAACTGAGCTGTTCTAGAGGAGTAGTGGAGTAACTGAACTGTTCTAGAGGAGTAGTGGATTAACTGAGCTGTTCTAATGGAGTAGTGGAGTAACTGAGCTGTTCTAATGGATTAGTGGAGTAACTGAGCTGTTCTAGTGGAGTAGTGGAGTAACTGAACTGTTCTAGAGGAGTAGTGGAGTAACTGAGCTGTTCTAATGGAGTAGTGGAGTAACTGAGCTGTTCTAATGGAGTAGTGGAGTAACTGAGCTGGTCTAGAGGAGTAGTGGAGTAACTGAACTGTTCTAGAGGAGTAGTGGAGTAACTGAGCTGTTCTAGTGGAGTAGTGGAGTAATTCAGCTGTTCTAGAGGAGTAGTGGAGTAACTGAACTGTTCTAGAGGAGTAGTGGAGTAACTGAGCTGTTCTAGAGGAGTAGTGGAGTAACTGAGCTGTTCTAGAGGAGTAGTGGAGTAACTGAGCTGTTCTAGTGGAGTAACTGAGCTATTCTAGAGTCGTAGTGGAGTAACTGAGCTGTTCTAGAGGAGTAGTGGAGTAACTGAACTGTTCTAGAGGAGTAGTGGAGTAACTGAACTGTTCTAGTGGAGTAGTGGATTAACTGAGCTGTTCTAGAGGAGTAGTGGAGAAACTGAACTGTTCTAGAGGAGTAGTGGAGTAACTGAGCTGTTCTAGAGGAGTAGTGGAGTAACTGAGCTGTTCTAGTGGAGTAGTGGAGTAACTGAGCTGTTCTAGAGGAGTAGTGGAGTAACTGAGCTGTTCTAGAGGAGTAGTGGAGTAACTGAACTGTTCTAGAGGAGTAGTGGAGTAACTGAGCTGTTCTAGTGGAGTAGTGGAGTAACTGAACTGTTCTAGAGGAGTAGTGGAGTAACTGAGCTGTTCTAGTGGAGTAGTGGAGTAACTGAGCTGTTACGTGTACGATCACGTAGACATGGTAAACATTTGTTTAATGGTGGGACGTGGGTATCCGGTCTATCTACATGTATTTACCATGATACATACTCGACTATCTCTTGTACATTACACTACTTACCGTGATATCTGTCCATGGTACCAGCTGAACTTGTCTAGGCTGTTTACTGGTGCGATGTAGTTACTCGGTACCCAGCCTATCTCTCCTGCCTTATTCTTCACCTCACACCATTCTCCCCCTTTATTGTACCCCAGTATAGTCATCTGCTCCCCTGTAAGATACAACAATTATTTACATCACTATTGCATTTCCTTTGATGAACGTGTGTGCCCTGATTGTATGCAATTTCATATTCATGAGGATTTCCAACTAATGATATGCAGCTGACATGTGCACTCGATGTTACGGGCAATGATATGCAGCTGACATGTGCACTCGATGTTACGGGCAATGATATGCAGCTGACCTGTGAACGCTATATTACGGGCAATGATATGCAGCTGTCATGTGCAGCCGATGTTACGGGCAATGATATGCAGCTGACACGTGCACTCGATGTTACGGGCAATGATATGCAGCTGTCATGTGCAGCCGATGTTACGGGCAATGATATGCAGCTGACACGTGCACTCGATGTTACGGGCAATGATATGCAGCTGTCATGTGCACTCAATGTTACGGGCAATGATATGCAGCTGTCATGTGCAGCCGATGTTACGGGCAATGATATGCAGCTGGCATGTGCACTCGATGTTACGGGCAATGATATGCAGCCACGATGTTACTCGATGTTACGGGCAATGATATGCAGCTTGACATGTGCACTCGATGTTACAGGCAATGATATGCAGCTTGACATGTGCACTCGATGTTACGGGCAAGGATATGCAGCTGACATGTACACTCGATGTTACGGGCAATGATATGCAGCTGACATGTGCACTCGATGTTACGGGCAATGATATGCAGCTGACATGTGCACTCGATGTTACGGGCAATGATATGCAGCTGACATATACACTCGATGTTACGGGCAATGATATGCAGCTGACATGTGCACTCGATGTTACGGGCAATGATATGCAGCT
This sequence comes from Archivesica marissinica, assembly GCA_014843695.1. Classification (NCBI taxonomy): domain Eukaryota; kingdom Metazoa; phylum Mollusca; class Bivalvia; order Venerida; family Vesicomyidae; genus Archivesica; species Archivesica marissinica. The sequence goes on from CM026400.1 coordinate 55,547,237, forward strand.
GACATATACACTCGATGTTACGGGCAATGATATGCAGCTGACATGTGCACTCGATGTCATGGGCATGCGCATTCACAGCGTTCATCGAGAGAAAAGGCGTGTCTTACAGGTTCCGCTGTTCCAAGGATGATCTAATTATCATATCCCCGCCACACGATAAGTCGAAATTTGGACTAAATAACTTTTAAATGGAAAGTGTGATATATTTTTTCTGTCTCATTGAAAAGAATAATTAATGTAAATATAAGGAATGCACTGCGGGTTAATAGTTTCCATTGGGGTATGAACTACATTGGGTGTATTTAAAGTTATAATATTAGTTCATACCCCAATAGAAACTATTCATACTCAACCGGAAACTATTAACTTGTGATTCCTGAAATAAAACCACTTTAGTTTCTTCCATAACCAGCATTATCTGTTAATTTGGCAATAAATCTGTTCATTGTTGTCTATTTATTTCTACATTTTCCCACTCATAATGTTGTTTGTGGTGAACAATTGCCACAAAAATTATCACCAGAGCCAAAGTCGTTGACAGAATTGGGTCACCCAAAACATTTCTTTCACTTCCAACCAGACAGAGTTCTATATTTAGTATAGAAATGTGTGCAAATCCATACAATATAGAGCCGTTAAAATCAGACTTTCACACTGCATTTACATCAACAATCCGAAAATGAAACTAAAGTAGACTGGGCAAGAAAGCTCAAAGTACAGGAGGCGATATCTGTACAGGGCGTTCATTTGATCCGAGCTTTTGACGCATGAAAATCAGTAAACACGCTTGTTTGACTCTTGGTGAAAATGCGTAGTGGGTCAACTTTGACCCGGGATGATGAGTGGTCAAGCGTCATCGAACATATCCTAATCTGCCTGTCAAATGTGATCGGAGAGGGCGGAGTCTGTCTAAAAATATGCTGTGTGTAGTGGTTGATTGATCACATGGAACTATGCTGTGTGTAGTGGTTGATTGATCACATGGAACTATGCTGTGTGTAGTGGTTGATTGATCACATGGAACTATGCTGTGTGTAGTGGTTGATTGATCACATGGAACTATGCTGTGTGTAGTGGTTGATTGATCACATGCTGTGTGTAGTGGATGATTGATCATATGGAACTATGCTGTGTGTAGTGGATGATTGATCATATGGAACTATGCTGTGTGTAGTGGTTGATTGATCACATGGAACTATGCTGTGTGTAGTGGTTGATTGATCACATGGAACTATGCTGTGTGTAGTGGTTGATTGATCACATGCTGTGTGTAGTGGTTGATTGATCACATGGAACTATGCGATCACATGGAACTATGCTGTGTGTAGTGGATGATTGATCATATGGAACTATGCTGTGTGTAGTGGATGATTGATCATATGGAACTATGCTGTGTGTAGTGGATGATTGATCATATGGAACTATGCTGTGTGTAGTGGATGATTGATCATATGGAACTATGCTGTGTGTAGTGGTTGATTGATCACATGGAACTATGCTGTGTGTAGTGGTTGATTGATCACATGGAACTATGCTGTGTGTAGTGGTTGATTGATCACATGCTGTGTGTAGTGGTTGATTGATCACATGGAACTATGCGATCACATGGAACTATGCTGTGTGTAGTGGATGATTGATCACATGGAACTATGCTGTGTGTAGTGGTTGATTGATCACATGGAACTATGCTGTGTGTAGTGGTTGATTGATCACATGGAACTATGCTGTGTGTAGTGGTTGATTGATCACATGGAACTATGCTGTGTGTAGTGGATGATTGATCACATGGAACTATACTGTGTGTAGTGGTTGATTGATCATATGGAACTATGCTGTGTGTAGTGGATGATTGATCATATGGAAATATGCTGTGTGTAGTGGATGATTGATCACATGGAACTATGCTGTGTGTAGTGGATGATTGATCATATGGAACTATGCTGTGTGTAGTGGTTGATTGATCACATGGAACTATGCTGTGTGTAGTGGTTGATTGATCACATGCTGTGTGTAGTCCATGTATTTAAATCTTATTTGGAAATCAAGATCTTACTAGGGTTGCCAAATTTGGTTAAATGAGCAATAAAATGTCAGCAATTTGAGAGCAATTAACCACTAAATAGGTAAAGCCAGGTGTGATATATAATTGAGATTTTATCTGAGCTTTATATGTGGGAAACGATTATTCGAAAAATCATTTTACACGGTCATATTGCATGCCATAAGGCTGTTATTATCTGCATGATCACTTTCCAACTGTGTATTATAGAGTTCAACAATGTGTATACTTTCCAACTGTGTATTATAGAGTTCAACGATTTGTATACTTTCCAACTGTGTATTACAGAGTTTGACGATTTGTATACTTTCCAACTGTGTATTACAGAGTTTGACGATTTGTATACTTTCCAACTGTGTATTACAGAGTTCAACGATTTGTATACTTTCCAACTGTGTATTACAGAGTTTGACGATTTGTATACTTTCCAACTGTGTATTATAGAGTTCAACGATTTGTATACTTTCCAACTGTGTATTATAGTGTTCAACAATTTGTATACTTTCCAACTGTGTATTATAGAGTTCAACGATTTGTATACTTTCCAACTGTGTATTATAGAGTTCAACGATTTGTATACTTTCCAACTGTGTATTATAGAGTTCAACGATTTGTATACTTTCCAACTGTGTATTATAGAGTTCAACAATTTGTATACTTTCCAACTGTGTATTATAGAGTTCAACGATTTGTATACTTTCCAACTGTGTATTATAGAGTTCAACAATTTGTATACTTTCCAACTGTGTATTATATGATGATAGCTTAACTGTGTGAGGATAGCTTAACTGTGTGATGATAGCTTAACAGTGTGAGGATAGTTTAACTGTGTGATGATAGCTTAACTGTGTGAGGATAGCTTAACTGTGTGATGATAGCTTAACTGTGTGAGGATAGCTTAACTGTGTGATGATAGCTTAACTGTGTGATGGTAGCTTAACTGTGTGAATGGTAGCTTAACTGTGTGATGATAGCTTAACTGTGTGATGATAACTTAACTGTGTGATGATAGCTTAACTGTGTGAGGTTAGTTTAACTGTGTGATGATAGCTTAACTGTGTGATGATAGCTTAACTGTGTGATTAGTTTAACTGTGTGATGATAGCTTAACTGTGTGATGATAGCTTAACTGTGTGATGATAGCTTAACTGTGTGAGGATAGATTAACTGTGAGGATAGCTTAACTGTGTGATGATAGCTTAACTGTGTGATGGTAGCTTAACTGTGTGATGATAGCTTAACTGTGTGAGGATATATTAACTGTGAGGATAGCTTAACTGTGTGAGGATAACTTAACTGTGTGAGGATAGCTTAACTGTGTGATGATAGCTTAACTGTGTGAGGTTAGTTTAACTGTGTGATGATAGCTTAACTGTGTGATGGTAGCTTAACTGTGTGAGGATAGCTTAACTGTGTGAGGATAGCTTAACTGTGTGATGGTAGCTTAACTGTGTGATGGTAGCTTAACTGTGTGAGGATAGCTTAACTGTGTGATGGTAGCTTAACTGTGTGATGGTAGCTTAACTGTGTGATGATAGCTTAACTGTGTGATGATAGCTTAACTGTGTGAGGTTAGTTTAACTGTGTGATGGTAGCTTAACTGTGTGATGATAGCTTAACTGTGTGATGGTAGCTTAACTGTGTGATGATAGCTTAACTGTGTGATGATAGCTTAACTGTGTGATGATAGCTTAACTGTGTGATGGTAGCTTAACTGTGTGATGATAGCTTAACTGTGTGATGGTAGCTTAACTGTGTGATGATAGCTTAACTGTGTGATGATAGCTTAACTGTGTGATGATAGCTTAACTGTGTGAGGTTAGTTTAACTGTGTGATGATAGCTTAACTGTGTGATGATAGCTTAACTGTGTGATGATAGCTTAACTGTGTGAGGATAGATTAACTGTGAGGATAGCTTAACTGTGTGATGATAGCTTAACTGTGTGATGGTAGCTTAACTGTGTGATGATAGCTTAACTGTGTGAGGATATATTAACTGTGAGGATAGCTTAACTGTGTGAGGATAGCTTAACTGTGTGAGGATAGCTTAACTGTGTGATGATAGCTTAACTGTGTGAGGTTAGTTTAACTGTGTGATGATAGCTTAACTGTGTGATGGTAGCTTAACTGTGTGAGGATAGCTTAACTGTGTGAGGATAGCTTAACTGTGTGATGGTAGCTTAACTGTGTGATGGTAGCTTAACTGTGTGAGGATAGCTTAACTGTGTGATGGTAGCTTAACTGTGTGATGGTAGCTTAACTGTGTGATGATAGCTTAACTGTGTGATGGTAGCTTAACTGTGTGATGGTAGCTTAACTGTGTGATGGTAGCTTAACTGTGTGAGGATAGCTTAACTGTGTGAGGATAGCTTAACTGTGTGAGGATAGCTTAACTGTGTGATGGTAGCTTAACTGTGTGATGGTAGCTTAACTGTGTGATGATAGCTTAACTGTGTGATGGTAGCTTAACTGTGTGAGGATAGCTTAACTGTGTGAGGATAGCTTAACTGTGTGATGATAGCTTAACTGTGTGATGGTAGCTTAACTGTGTGAGGATAGCTTAACTGTGTGAGGGTAGCTTAACTGTGTGATGGTAGCTTAACTGTGTGATGATAGCTTAACTGTGTGATGGTAGCTTAACTGTGTGAGGATAGCTTAACTGTGTGATGGTAGCTTAACTGTGTGATGGTAGCTTAACTGTGTGATGGTAGCTTAACTGTGTGATGGTAGCTTAACTGTGTGATGGTAGCTTAACTGTGTGATGGTAGCTTAACTGTGTGATGGTAGCTTAACTGTGTGATGGTAGCTTAACTGTGTGATGATAGCTTAACTGTGTGATGGTAGCTTAACTGTGTGAGGATAGCTTAACTGTGTGATGGTAGCTTAACTGTGTGATGGTAGCTTAACTGTGTGATGGTAGCTTAACTGTGTGATGGTAGCTTAACTGTGTGATGGTAGCTTAACTGTGTGATGGTAGCTTAACTGTGTGAGGATAGCTTAACTGTGTGATGGTAGCTTAACTGTGTGAGGATAGCTTAACTGTGTGAGGATAGCTTAACGTGTGATGGTAGCTTAACTGTGTGATGATAGCTTAACTGTGTGATGGTAGCTTAACTGTGTGAGGATGCTTAACTGTGTGATGGTAGCTTAACTGTGTGATGGTAGCTTAACTGTGTGATGGTAGCTTAACTGTGTGATGGTAGCTTAACTGTGTGATGGTAGCTTAACTGTGTGATGGTAGCTTAACTGTGTGATGGTAGCTTAACTGTGTGAGGATAGCTTAACTGTGTGATGGTAGCTTAACTGTGTGATGGTAGCTTAACTGTGTGAGGATAGCTTAACTGTGTGAGGATAGCTTAACTGTGTGATGGTAGCTTAACTGTGTGAGGATAGCTTAACTGTGTGATGGTAGCTTAACTGTGTGATGGTAGCTTAACTGTGTGAGGATAGCTTAACTGTGTGATGATGAGGATGATATTTATATTAAATTACCAACCAGGACAACCTCTGTGATGATGATGATGATTAATTTGATAATGATGATGCCGATGACAGTGTGTGATGGACAGTGTCTCATGAATGACAGATATCATGATGGTGAGAGAAATGATGACAGCGGCAGTGCCGATGATGATGGTAGTAGCAGTGATGAGGACATTGACGTCTATGATCATCATCACAATAGAGATTACGGAAGACTAACAGACGATGTTAATCATGCTAAACTAAGACTTACATTCAGAACAAAAGACGAACACAATATGAATGGGTATAGCCGCTATTGCTTTCCAAGTGGACGTACACAATTGGCAGCTAAGTTAGGATTGCATGCTACATACAATAAATGAATAAACCAAATACGTACTTAGATAAGCATGTGGTGTGACCTTGGTAAAATTGACAAGCTGATAATTGATATTAATGGGCTTCTGCCAAGATAAATTTGAATGGGATTGTCCGATTTCTTCACAAGTCAAAAACAATTCATCCCACATTAAAAAAACGATGGACACAGACTGAGTCACTTTGGAAGTTTTCCTAAACATGAAAATAAAACTGTTGACAATACAGTAGGTGGTTTATATATCGGGTTTCTGATGGACAACAATGATACCACTGTAGAAAGAAGTTCACCAAAAGTTGTCTCTGATCAGAGTTACTATTAGCATTGTTAACCCAGGTGTTTACATTAAGGCAACAAGTTTTGCTGTAACAAATACTGCCTCTTTAATTACAGTACAGAAAAGTACATGCAATACCCACAATTATAGGTAGGTGTTGTAATACAAAACATTAATTTCCAACCATGCTCCGTGTGCATTGTTGGTTCTTCATTTAAAATTTAAACGTTATTTATTTTACAACGATTGCGAAGCAAGTTCTAACAACTTATATTAATCACTCTCGTTGGAGCGGATGAAAGCGTAAATGTGGTCATTCGTGTGGGAGGAAACCGGAGTACCCGGAGAAAACACACGTGTCTGATCTGGCAACCACCGTACCATCTCACATACTTCAAGGTCCGAGGACCGAACCTGGGTTGCATTGATGAGAAGCTAGTGTGCTTAACCACTATGCTAATCGTCAGTAGGCTGAACAGTAGGTGGTCTACTGAAGAGTAGGTGGAACAGTAGGTGGTCTACTGAGGAGTAGGTGGTCTACTGAAGAGTAGGTGGAACAGTAGGTGGAACAGTAGGTGGTCTACTGAGGAGTAGGTGGTCTACTGAAGAGTAGGTGGAACAGTAGGTAGTCTACTGAACAGTAGGTGGTCTACTGAAGAGTAGGTGGAACAGTAGGTAGTCTACTGAACAGTAGGTGGTCTACTGAAGAGTAGGTGGAACAGTAGGTAGTCTACTGAACAGTAGGTGGTCTACTGAACAGTAGGTGGTCTACTGAAGAGTAGGTGGAACAGTAGGTAGTCTACTGAACAGTAGGTGGTCTACTGAAGAGTAGGTGGAACAGTAGGTGGTCTACTGAAGAGTGTGTGGAACAGTAGGTAGTCTACTGAACAGTAGGTGGTCTACTGAACAGTAGGTGGAACAGTAGGTGGTCTACTGAACAGTAGGTGGAACAGTAGGTAGTCTACTGAACAGTAGGTGGAACAGTAGGTGGTCTACTGAACAGTAGGTGGAACAGTAGGTGGTCTACTGAACAGTAGGTGGTCTACTGAAGAGTAGGTGGAACAGTAGGTAGTCTACTGAACAGTAGGTGGTCTACCGAAGAGTAGGTGGAACAGTAGGTAGTCTACTGAACAGTAGGTGGTCTACTGAACAGTTGGTGGAACAGTAGGTGGAACAGTAGGTGGTCTACTGAACAGTTGGTGGAACAGTAGGTGGTCTACTGAAGAGTAGGTGGAACAGTAGGTGGTCTACTGAAGAGTAGGTGGAACAGTAGGTAGTCTACTGAACAGTTGGTGGAACAGTAGGTGGTCTACTGAACAGTTGGTGGAACAGTAGGTGGTCTACTGAACAGTAGGTGGTCTACTGAGGAGTAGGTGGAACAGTAGGTGGTCTACTGAACAGTAGGTGGTCTACTGAAGAGTAGGTGGAACAGTAGGTAGTCTACTGAACAGTAGGTGGAACAGTAGGTGGTCTACTGAGGAGTAGGTGGAACAGTAGGTGGTCTACTGAACAGTAGGTGGTCTACTGAAGAGTAGGTGGAACAGTAGGTAGTCTACTGAACAGTAGGTGGTCTACTGAAGAGTAGGTGGAACAGTAGGTGGTCTACTGAAGAGTAGGTGGAACAGTAGGTGGTCTACTGAAGAGTATGTGGAACAGTAGGTAGTCTACTGAACAGTAGGTGGTCTACTGAACAGTAGGTGGAACAGTAGGTGGTCTACTGAACAGTAGGTGGAACAGTAGGTAGTCTACTGAACAGTAGGTGGTATACTGAACAGTAGGTGGAACAGTAGGTGGTCTACTGAAGAGTAGGTGGAACAGTAGGTGGTCTACTGAAGAGTAGGTGGTCTACTGAAGAGTAGGTGGAACAGTAGGTAGTCAACTGAAGAGTAGGTGGTCTACTGAAGAGTAGGTGGAACAGTAGGTGGTCTACTGAAGAGTAGGTGGTCTACTGAAGAGTAGGTGGAACAGTAGGTGGTCTACTGAACAGTTGGTGGAACAGTAGGTGGTCTACTGAAGAGTAGGTGGTCTACTGAAGAGTAGGTGGAACAGTAGGTGGTCTACTGAAGAGTAGGTGGAACAGTAGGTGGTCTACTGAACAGTTGGTGGAACAGTAGGTGGTCTACTGAGGAGTAGGTGGAACAGTAGGTGGTCTACTGAAGAGTAGGTGGAACAGTAGACCTGTGGTCTACTGAACAGTTGGTGGAACAGTAGGTGGTCTACTGAAGAGTAGGTGGAACAGTAGGTGGTCTACTGAAGAGTAGGTGGTCTACTGAAGAGTAGGTGGAACAGTAGGTAGTCTACTGAACAGTTGGTGGAACAGTAGGTGGTCTACTGAACAGTTGGTGGAACAGTAGGTGGTCTACTGAAGAGTAGGTGGAACAGTAGGTGGTCTACTGAAGAGTAGGTGGAACAGTAGGTAGTCTACTGAACAGTTGGTGGAACAGTAGGTGGTCTACTGAACAGTTGGTAGAACAGTAGGTGGTCTACTGAACAGTAGGTGGTCTACTGAGGAGTAGGTGGAACAGTAGGTGGTCTACTGAAGAGTAGGTGGAACAGTAGGTAGTCTACTGAAGAGTAGGTGGAACAGTAGGTGGTCTACTGAGGAGTAGGTGGAACAGTAGGTGGTCTACTGAACAGTAGGTGGTCTACTGAAGAGTAGGTGGAACAGTAGGTAGTCTACTGAACAGTAGGTGGTCTACTGAAGAGTAGGTGGAACAGTAGGTAGTCTACTGAAGAGTAGGTGGAACAGTAGGTGGTCTACTGAAGAGTAGGTGGAACAGTAGGTGGTCTACTGAAGAACAGGTGGAACAGTAGGTGGTCTACTGAAGAGTAGGTGGAACAGTAGGTGGTCTACTGAGGAGTAGGCGGAACAGTAGGTGGTCTACTGAACAGTAGGCGGAACAGTAGGTGGTCTACTGAACAGTAGGTGGTCTACTGAAGAGTAGGTGGTCTACTGAACAGTAGGTGGTCTACTGAAGAGTAGGTGGAACAGTAGGTGGTCTACTGAGGAGTAGGCGGAACAGTAGGTGGTCTACTGAAGAGTAGGTGGTCTACTGAACAGGCAGAACAGTAGGTAGACCAGTAGGCGGTCTACTGAACATATATATATATGATATATAGCATAGTGGTAGAGGGCTCGAGGCCTATAGTTCACACCAAGCTGTAGCCGTTATGATTGTGCACTTAGGATCAATTCCACATTGTCTTTTCTCTCTCCCTCATGGTCCATCAGGTCTCGAGAGCGATTAATACAATGTTGTACACAATTGTCTAACAATTAAGATAAAGACATATTTGATAAACTAAATATAAATGTTGATGTTTTCAAAATAAAAATACTGTTTTGCCTTATATAACCGATACAAAACACCCACACCATTTGCACATAACACCATTTACAAATTAACAAACTCAATTTACAAAATTACGATTGATATTATCCTCGATATAATATACAAATGACTAGAGTTGCGGTGTATGTAAAGCCATCCAAACAACATTGAAATGAGAAACATTAGTCAGTTACTGCCCCTGAATACTCATAATAGTATATTGGTCCTCTTAATTGGTTTCCTCTGTTTTTATCGTTGTCCAACTAAAAGGACCAATATACATTTAGGGATAAATATGACTTTATCCATCAAGGGAGGTAATAGAAAAACGATTAATGTCTCTCATTGCCTTGTTTTATAAAGATAACCCTATTTGCCTGTGATATACCTGATGCATGTCTAAATGTGAAGAATAGAAATAGATGAACTTACTGATGAGCACCTTATGTCTCTCATTGCCATGTTTTTATAAAGATAACCCTATTTGCCTGTGATATACCTGATGCATGTCTAAATGTGAAGAATAGAAATAGATGAACTTACTGATGAGCACCTTATGTCTCTCATTGCCTTGTTTTATAAAGATAACCCTATTTGCCTGTGATACATCTGATGCATGTCTAAATGTGAAGAATAGAAATAGATGAACTTACTGATGAGCACCTTATGTCTCTCATTGCCATGTTTTATAAAGATAACCCTATTTGCCTGTGATACACCTGATGCATGTCTAAATGTGAAGAATAGAAATAGATGAACTTACTGATGAGCACCGTAATCTCCTTCAGACACTTGATCTTTTTCATCAATTTCCCCATCTTTGGCTTTAAATTCTTCTTGGAACTATAATTCAGATTGTTCCGATCGATCTGAACATTTTCCCCATTTCCCAGAATCAGTTATACGTTCTCTTACCAGCATATTAAGTTCAACTGTTTCTGCATCCACATATTTAATGAGTTTCACTGAGAGTACAAGTACATCACTGAGGAGACCGGTGTGTCCCCATCACCACCAGTCATTATTGTCCACATATTTAATGAGTTTCACTGAGAGTACAAGTACATCACTGAGGAGACCCGTGTGTCCCCATCACCACCAGTCATTATTGTCCACATATTTAATGACTTTCACTGAGAGTACAAGTACATCACTGAGGAGACCGGTGTGTCCCCATCACCACCAGTCATTATTGTCCACATATTTAATGAGTTTCACTGAGAGTACAAGTACATCACTGAGGAGACTGGTGTGTCCCCATCACCACCAGTCATTATTGTCCACATATTTGTGTAACCTATCCAAACATTTATTGTACTTTATTATAAAGTTTACCTTGAACATGAACTACCATAATACCGCATGAAGTAAATTGATCAAAAACAATGTGTTCTCTCTGGGTATGTTACAGCAGTCACAACTTGATATGTATAGAGGATATAAGTGCAAAACGATCCAATATGTACAATATTGGACTGTATGAGGTGCGTAGCGTCGACGACAGTGCCAATAGTTTACATATTGGATCCGTTTGAGGCATATATCTTACTTAAAACACACACTTATATAGCAAGATCCTACTAACTAAAATTGTTAATTTCGTACATGTATGCATAGGATTTACTATAATATGCTGCCGTTTGACAGCAGTCCAATATTAATAATAATACAACGGTACAACGTCACGACAATGTTTGAAACAGTATGAAACATCCTTTCACATTTAATTCACAGCAACCATCACATATCTCCAAATATACACATATGTCAGCCTGACAAACCAATCACATTAACCATCACATATCTCCAAATATACACATATGTCAGCCTGACAAACCAATCACAGCAACCATCACATATCTCCAAATATACACATATGTCAGCCTGACAATCCAATCACAGCAACCATCACATATCTCCAAATATACACATATGTCAGCCTGACAAACCAACACATCAACCATCACATATCTCCAAATATACACATATGTCAGCCTGACAAACCAATCACAGCAACCATCACATATCTCCAAATATACACATATGTCAGCCTGACAAACCAATCACATTAACCATCACATATCTCCAAATATACACATATGTCAGCCTGACAAACCAATCACATCAACCATCACATATCTCCAAATATACACATATGTCAGCCTGACAAACCAACACATCAACCATCACATATCTCCAAATATACACATATGTCAGCCTGACAAACCAATCACATCAATCATCACATATCTCCAAATATACACATATGTCAGCCTGACAAACCAATCACAGCAACCATCACATATCTCCAAATATACACATATGTCAGCCTGACAAACCAATCACAGCAACCATCACATATCTCCAAATATACACATATGTCAGCCTGACAAACCAATACATTAACCATCACATATCTCCAAATATACACATATGTCAGCCTGACAAACCAATCACATCAACCATCACATATCTCCAAATATACACATATGTCAGCCTGACAAACCAATCACATCAACCATCACATATCTCCAAATATACACATATGTCAGCCTGACAAACCAATCACAGCAACCATCACATATCTCCAAATATACACATATGTCAGCCTGACAAACCAATCACATCAACCATCACATATCTCCAAATATACACATATGTCAGCCTGACAAACCAATCACATCAACCATCACATATCTCCAAATATGTCAGCCTGACAAACCAATCACATCAACCATCACATATCTCCAAATATACACATATGTCAGCCTGACAAACCAATCACAGCAACCATCACATATCTCCAAATATACACATATGTCAGCCTGACAAACCAATCACAGCAACCATCACATATCTCCAAATATACACATATGTCAGCCTGACAAACCAATCACATTAACCATCACATATCTCCAAATATACACATATGTCAGCCTGACAAACCAATCACATCAACCATCACATATCTCCAAATATACACATATGTCAGCCTGACAAACCAACACATCAACCATCACATATCTCCAAATATACACATATGTCAGCCTGACAAACCAATCACATCAATCATCACATATCTCCAAATATACACATATGTCAGCCTGACAAACCAATCACAGCAACCATCACATATCTCCAAATATACACATATGTCAGCCTGACAAACCAATCACATCAACCATCACATATCTCCAAATATACACATATGTCAGCCTGACAAACCAATACATTAACAATGAGGTTGCCAGCAAGGAGACGACTATACAAACCAATACATTAACAATGAGGTTGCCAGCAAGGAGACGACTATACAAACCAATACATTAACAATGAGGTTGCCAGCAAGGAGACGACTATACAAACCAATACATTAACAATGAGGTTGCCAGCAAGGAGACGACTATACAAACCAATACATTAACAATGAGGTTGCCAGCAAGGAGACGACTATACAAACCAATACATTAACAATGAGGTTGCCAGCAAGGAGACGACTATACAAACCAATACATTAACAATGAGGTTGCCAGCAAGGAGACGACTATACAAACCAATACATTAACAATGAGGTTGCCAGCAAGGAGACGACTATACAAACCAATACATTAACAATGAGGTTGCCAGCAAGGAGACGACTATACAAACCAATACATTAACAATGAGGTTGCCAGCAAGGAGACGACTATACAAACCAATACATTAACAATGAGGTTGCCAGCAAGGAGACGACTATACAAACCAATACATTAACAATGAGGTTGCCAGCAAGGAGACGACTATACAAACCAATACATTAACAATGAGGTTGCCAGCAAGGAGACGACTATACAAACCAATACATTAACAATGAGGTTGCCAGCAAGGGAGACGACTAACAACCAATACATAACAATGAGGTTGCCAGCAAGGAGACGACTAACAACAAACCAAGAGACGACTATACAAACCAATACATTAACAATGAGGTTGCCAGCAAGGAGACGACTATACAAACCAATACATTAACAATGAGGTTGCCAGCAAGGAGACGACTATACAAACCAATACATTAACAATGAGGTTGCCAGCAAGGAGACGACTATACAAACCAATACATTAACAATGAGGTTGCCAGCAAGGAGACGACTATACAAACCAATACATTAACAATGAGGTTGCCAGCAAGGAGACGACTATACAAACCAATACATTAACAATGAGGTTGCCAGCAAGGAGACGACTATACAAACCAATACATTAACAATGAGGTTGCCAGCAAGGAGACGACTATACAAACCAATACATTAACAATGAGGTTGCCAGCAAGGAGACGACTATACAATACATTAACAATGAGGTTGCCAGCAAGGAGACGACTATACAAACCAATACATTAACAATGAGGTTGCCAGCAAGGAGACGACTATACAATACATTAACAATGAGGTTGCCAGCAAGGAGACGACTATACAAACCAATACATTAACAATGAGGTTGCCAGCAAGGAGACGACTATACAAACCAATACATTAACAATGAGGTTGCCAGCAAGGAGACGACTATACAAACCAATACATTAACAATGAGGTTGCCAGCAAGGAGACGACTATACAAACCAATACATTAACAATGAGGTTGCCAGCAAGGAGACGACTATACAAACCAATACATTAACAATGAGGTTGCCAGCAAGGAGACGACTATACAAACCAATACATTAACAATGAGGTTGCCAGCAAGGAGACGACTATACAAACCAATACATTAACAATGAGGTTGCCAGCAAGGAGA
>CM026400.1:55562522-55634308 GCA_014843695.1 Archivesica marissinica
AATCTACATAGCTGTCCTAGAAACTAGTCTTGGCCAGATACCGGCGTGGCAATCTACATAGCTGTCCTAAAAACTAGTCTTGGCCAAATACCGGCGTGGCAATCTACATAGCTGTCCTAGAAACTAGTCTTGGCCAAATACCGGCGTGGCAATCTACATAGCTGTCCTAGAAACTAGTCTTGGCCAGATACCGGCGTGGCAATCTACATAGCTGTCCTAGAAAGAAACTAGTCTTAGCCAAATACCGGCGTTGCAATCTACATAGCTGTCCTAGAAACTAGTCTTGGCCAGATACCGGCGTGGCAATCTACATAGCTATCCTAGAAACTAGTCTTGACCAAATACCGGCGTGGCAATCTACATAGCTGTCCTAGAAACTAGTCTTGGCCAGATACCGGCGTGGCAATCTACATAGCTGTCCTAGAAACTAGTCTTGGCCAAATACGGCGTGGCAATCTACATAGCTGTCCTAGACTAGTCTTGGCCAGATACCGGCGTGGCAATCTACATAGCTGTCCTAGAAACTAGTCTTGGCCAGATACCGGCGTGGCAATCTACATAGCTGTCCTAGAAACTAGTCTTGGCCAGATACCGGCGTGGCAATCTACATAGCTGTCCTAGAAACTAGTCTTGGCCAGATACCGGCGTGGCAATCTACATAGCTGTCCTAGAAACTAGTCTTGGCCAAATACCGGCGTGGCAATCTACATAGCTGTCCTAGAAACTAGTCTTGGCCAGATACCGGCGTGGCAATCTACATAGCTGTCCTAGAAACTAGTCTTGGCCAGATACCGGCGTGGCAATCTACATAGCTGTCCTAGAAACTAGTCTTGGCCAGATACCGGCGTGGCAATCTACATAGCTGTCCTAGAAACTAGTCTTGGCCAGATACCGGCGTGGCAATCTACATAGCTGTCCTAGAATCTAGTCTTGGCCAGATACCGGCATGGCAATCTACATAGCTGTCCTAGAAACTAGTCTTGGCTAGATACCGGCATGGCAATCTACATAGCTGTCATAGAAATATTAACTTATTACGATCAATTTCAGCTGATATTGATAATGCACCCACATCCAGTAGAGCTGTGTTATTGTATGCATACAGTGGAATGTTTTGCATGACTTTTAAGCAAACTCTATGTGCACGTTCCAGCAACATAATATCATTTTAGACATGTAATTGTGTTTTTACGTTTATTTATCGTCGCTACCGGTTGCCCATATGAGCCACACACAGCTCACTACCTTATAGAGCTTTTAGTAACACTATTGTATTGCATAATTTAATTAAAGTTAATGGGTGTAAGTTTCATGAGTTTATTCCGCTGTCTACGATGTTTAGAAGTGTACCAAGCAATTGTATGTAACAGGAGGTATTGGCAACTGGAACAGTCAAGATGTGTGTATGTTTCACTTTCTTCAATGATCGAGTGCCCAAGTTTCTCTTTGTATTCCCGTACTCTATTTTAGATTCGTTGTATACAATAGTGGAACATTTGGATGGATTATAATCAAATCTCCATTTTAAGGAATATTTGGATGGATTATAATCAAACCTCCATTTTAAGGAACATTTGGATGGATTATTATAATCAATTCTCCATTTTAAGGAATATTTGGATGGATTAATATAATAAAATTTCCATTTTAAGGAATATGTGGATGGATTAATATAATAAAATCTCCATTTTAAGGAATATTTGGTACAGATGTCAAGCATACAATCTAACCCGTATTTTGAAAAGAAGATGAGCACCATGTCATCTGTAACAGTGGAACTACACATACTATTATTCATATTGTATATACAGATACCAAATTGTGAGTCTTCTAGATCTTTAATTAGAGCATTTATGTATAAACGATATAACAGCGGGGAGCTTGTGCCACCTTGTCTAGTCACCTGCTTGACTGACTGTAAGCCGCTGTGATTCTAATGATTGATGTGGAATACAACTGTGCATATTTCTGTACGGATCAACAAAGTATCTGAATGTTGTAGGGTCTGTTCCGCAGTGAAAGAATTTCTACCTGTTATTGAAGTAAGACTACAATGGCTTAGTAAGTATGTGCACACAATCTTAGCACCATGTAGGTAGTGAATCTTGTGTGTAATATATAGGCACGCCGTGTACCATGGAGGTAGAGAATCGTGTGTATAATATATAGGCACGCCGTGTACCATGGAGGTAGAGAATCGTGTGTATAATATATAGGCACGCCGTGTATGTACCATGGAGGTAGTGAATCGTGTGTGTAATATATAGGCACTTCGTGTATGTACCATGGAGGTAGTGAATCTTGTGTGTAATATATAGGCACTTCGTGTATGTACCATGGAGGTAGTGAATCTTGTGTGTAATATATAGGCACGTCGTGTATGTACCATGGAGGTAGTGAATCTTGTGTGTAATATATAGGCACGCCGTGTACCATGGAGGTAGTGAATCTTGTGTGTAATATATAGGCACGCGTGTACCATGGAGGTAGTGAATCGGTTAAATATAGGCACGCCGTGTACCATGAGGAAGAATCGTGTGTAATATAGGCACCGCCGTGTACCATGGAGGTATGAACGTGTGTGTAAATATAGGCACGCCGTGTACCATGGAGGTAGAGAATCGTGTGTATAATATATAGCACGCCGTGACCATGAGGTAGAGAATCTTGTGTATAATATATAGGCACGCCGTGTACCATGGAGGTAGAGAATCGTGTGTATAATATATAGGCACGCCGTGTACCATGGAGGTAGTGAATCGTGTGTGTAATATATAGGCACTTCGTGTATGTACCATGGAGGTAGTGAATCTGTGTGTAATATAGGCACTTCGTGTATGTACCATGGAGGTAGTGAATCTTGTGTGTAATATATAGGCACGTCGTGTATGTACCATGGAGGTAGTGAATCTTGTGTGTAATATATAGGCACGTCGTGTATGTACCATGGAGGTAGTGAATCTTGTGTGTAATATATAGGCACGTCGTGTATGTACCATGGAGGTAGTGAATCTTGTGTGTAATATATAGGCACGTCGTGTATGTACCATGGAGGTAGTGAATCTTGTGTGTAATATATAGGCACGTCGTGTATGTACCATGGAGGTAGTGAATCTTGTGTGTAATATATAGGCACGTCGTGTATGTACCATGGAGGTAGTGAATCTTGTGTGTAATATATAGGCACGTCGTGTATGTACCATGGAGGTAGTGAATCGTGTGTGTAATATATAGGCACGTCGTGTATGTACCATGGAGGTAGTGAATCGTGTGTATAATATATAGGCACGCCGTGTACCATGGAGGTAGTGAATCGTACGCGTAATATATAGGCACGCCGTGTACCATGGAGGTAGTGAATCGTGTGTATAATATATTGACACGCCGTGTACCATGGAGGTAGTGAATCTTGTGTGTAATATTAGGCACTTCGTGTACCATGGAGGTAGTGAATCTTGTGTGTAATATATAGGCATGCCGTGTACCATGGAGGTAGTGAATCTTGTGTGTAATATATAGGCACTTCGTGTACCATGGAGGTAGAGAATCGTGTGTATAATATATAGGCACGCCGTGTACCATGGAGGTAGTGAATCGTACGTGTAATATATAGGCACGCCGTGTACCATGGAGGTAGTGAATCGTGTGTATAATATATAGGCACGCCGTGTACCATGGAGGTAGTGAATCGTACGTGTAATATATAGGCACGCCGTGTACCATGGAGGTAGTGAATCTTGTGTGTAATATATAGGCACGTCGTGTATGTACCATGGAGGTAGTGAATCGTGTGTATAATATATAGGCACTTCGTGTACCATGGAGGTAGAGAATCGTGTGTATAATATATAGGCACGCCGTGTACCATGGAGGTAGTGAATCTTGTGTGTAATATATAGGCACGCCATGTACCATGGAGGTAGTGAATCTTGTGTGTAATATATAGGCACGCCGTGTACCATGGAGGTAGTGAATCTTGTGTGTAATATATAGGCACGCCGTGTACCATGGAGGTAGTGAATCGTGTGTGTAATATATAGGCACGCCGTGTACCATGGAGGTAGTGAATCTTGTGTGTAATATATAGGCATGCCGTGTACCATGGAGGTAGTGAATCGTGTGTGTAATATATAGGCACGCCGTGTACCATGGAGGTAGTGAATCGTGTGTATAATATATAGGCACGCCGTGTACCATGGAGGTAGTGAATCGTGTGTGTAATATATAGGCACGTCGTGTATGTACCATGGAGGTAGTGAATCGTGTGTGTAATATATAGGCACTTCGTGTATGTACCATGACGCCCAACTGTGGGGTATCCGTAGCTGTATTGGGTTGCATCAATGCCTACAATGCACATGACAGCAAGAACAGCAATTATCAGCGATTTCATCTTGTCTGCTGAAAATAATAATGTCGCATTATCAACTTTATTAAATATACATTTAGAAATCTTACTGGACTAACGTTATCACCACAGTACGCCACGAACGATATTTCATCTATATATAAATCTTTATTATCGTCTCATCAATGCATATCACATAATACATTTACAAATCACAATATGATACACAATAAAATAGTATGCATTGTCATTCAATATATGAATTATAAGCGATTAAAACTCAATATACAGACATCATCATTGACATATACTTGTATCTACACTATAAAAGGGTCCGCCTCCGTAGTCTAGTGGTCGCTGACTTGTATACCACTGTAACATATCATCACTGATGGTCACGGGTTCGAGCCCCGTTCAGTTTCTTACGGAGGTTGGTGCACCCAAGTACTGGTTAACCACTGGAGCCTGCCCAGGAAAGGTGTTGTTAGGTAAACTGCCCGCCGGCGATATAGCCCAAAATGGTGCTGATGCAGGCGTAAAACCCGAAATATAACATATAACAGAGTTATTGGTTAAAGATATCCATAAAACGACGAAAATGGTAATTTCACAAAAGCAGGTTCTAGTTTGGCTATATTTTCCAATTTTACTTTTTACCAAATAAGTTAGTATTAAGGAATGACACTATAATACAATACTCACAATATCTAATCACCCGTCCCTTGCACTATCTGTGTGTTTAGCATATTCTTAGTAAACGCACAATTGGGCTTTAAATAAGAAAGTGATCGGTATGGGATCGTTTTGAAATTGCTAACAACTGGTGCAGCCATTTCGCTAAATATGACGACACCTGTGTGTTTTACGTTTATTTATCGTCGCTACCAGTTGCCCATATGAGCGACGCCGCCTGAAGAGATCAGTCATTTTAGATTTTGGAGGATAGTGCAATGATACAGACAGAGATCTATTCCAGAGTCTCCTCTTGTTCGTTTACTTGCACGGTGTAAAGCACCGACACGAGACCTCGGTTTAAAGTCCCGTCCCATCTGAAAGACTGTTAATTGTATTAGGGTCAGACGGGGGATCGAACCTGCGATCCCTGGATTACCAGTCCAACGTGTTACCACTGGACTACAGATCCGTATGGGAAAAAAACAATTGCTACAGTCCATCCTAATTGTATTCAAAATTATGGCGAGAGTTGTTAGCTTGCTGTTTTGTTCGGGCCCCTTTCCGGGTAACAAATGTCCGTCATTACTCGATGAAATAAAATTCCAATCTAAACGTAATAATAATAATAATAATAATAATAATAATAATAATAATAATAATACACACACATATCCTCTGTTTCTTCATGCGGAGTCCGCCTCCGTGGTCGAGTGGTTAAGGTCGCTGACGTGTATACCACTGTAACCTAGCATCACTGATGGTCACGGGTTCGAGCCCCGCTCAGGCCGTGTCTCATTTATATGAACAAGTTGGCAGTTTCTTACGGAGGTTGGTGCACCCAAGTACTGGTTAACCGCTGGAGCCTGCCCAGGAAAGGTGTTGTTATGTAAGCTGCCCGCCGGCGATATAGCCCAAAATGGTGCTGATGCAGGCGTAAAACCCGAATATAAAAAAAATGCGGAAAACCTACTTATTCCAAGAATACATGAACAATAATATAAATACATGATGAGCCAACACAATACTTTTCTTTGGCTGTACAACAAAACGTAGATATATTTTAAGGCATATAGAAATGTATGAAATTACGGGGTGGGTTTGATTTGCAAATATAATGTCCTCTATATACATGTATATAACAAACACAATCGTTGTACAAATAGAAATTTAGCAAATGGGTTTGGCCCCGGAGGTTGGAACAAGCGGCGATAGGTGAAATTGTACTTAGTTTTGTATCTAGCAGATGAAAAACATGTAAATAGAGAAGTCTATGAAACGTAAAAAAAGTATTTGCTTTTTAGATGTCTAAAGCATTTCCTATTCTAAAAGAATTTCAAAATGTCAATAAATTTAACAAGTGAAAAATCGACAGACTGGAACCCAGGCTAGGGGGGTGTGATGAACGATACTGCCCCAATGGTAGCCTAGTGACTAAGATTAATAATAGTGTATGCACTTAACCGATATGATATGCTCTATATCCGCGGAATACAACACGTTCAGACTGCTGCCGACATGCAGTATATATGCCCGATCATATTACACCATAACACCGGAAGTGTACCGATTAGCCGAGACATTGAACACCCCGGGCTAGTCCGCGCGTTCGTAACCAACATAACGTTACTTGAATGTTACACATGTAGCAAGGTAGATTAGTTTCTGTAAAGTTTAATTTCTCTAATTATTTCAATTATGTCAACGAGGATCCTCCAAATCAAATCTGGACGGATCTGTAGTCCAGTGGTAACACGCTGGACTGGTAATCCAGGGATCGCAGGTTCGATCCCCCGTCTGGCCCTAATAAAATTAAAGGTCTTTCGATGGGACCTTAAACCCAGTTCTCGTGTCGGTGTTGTACGCCGTGTACGTAAAAGAACCAGAGGAGACTCTGGAATGGGTATCTGACTGTATCATTGCCAAGAATCTAAAATGACTAATCTCTTCAGGAGGCGTCGCTCATATGGGTAACCGGTAGCGACGATAAATAAACGTAAAACACACACACATTAAATCAGATAAACGTTTATTTGCTGTCAGCAAATTAACATAACTATGTATAGCTTTAGACTGACATCAACATAATGACATAATATATAATAAAAATAGTTTCAGTTGCCAAGAAGATATAATTATATAAATTCTTTATTATAACATTGACATATATATATTAATATGTTATGCAGTGTTTAGACTCAGGTGAAGATCAGCAATATTCACAAAGCTTTTAACATACATTGTAATATATATATATATACAATGTATGTTAAAAGATTTGTATATATATATATTACAATGTATGTTAAAAGCTTTGTATATATATATATTACAATGTATGTTAAAAGCTTTGTAGATATATATATATTACAATGTATGTTAAAAGCTTTGTATATAATATATATATATATATATTACAATGTATGTTAAAAGCTTTGTATATATATATATATATATTACAATGTATGTTAAAAGCTTTGTATATATATATATATATATATTACAATGTATGTTAAAAGCTTTGTATATATATTATATATTACAATGTATGTTAAAAGCTTTGTATATATATATATATATATATATATATTACAATGTATGTTAAAAGCTTTGTATATATATATATATATATATTACAATGTATGTTAAAAGCTTTGTGAATATTGCTGATCTTCACCTGAGTCTAAACACAGCATAACATATTGCACAACTATTGCCAAATATGTCCTATTTACTGGCTTGTCCAGAACATCCGTCCAGAACATACGTCCACTTGTTAGGACGAGGAATAAAGTCATTGTCCACCATTATACTGGGCAGTGTATCTATAGTCTCGACGTGATGCTCGGTTTTGGGATACTGGGCAGTGTATCTATAGTCTCGACCTGATGCTCGGTGTTGGGATACTGGGCAGTGTATCTATAGTCTCGACCTGATGCTCGGTGTTGGGATACTGGGCAGTGTATCTATAGTCTCGACGTGATGCTCGGTGTTGGGATACTGGGCAGTGTATCTATAGTCTCGACCTGATGCTCGGTGTTGGGATACTGGGCAGTGTATCTATAGTCTCGACGTGATGCTCGGTGTTGGGATACTGGGCAGTGTATCTATAGTCTCGACCTGATGCTCGGTGCTGGGATACTGGGCAGTGTATCTATAGTCTCGACCTGATGTTCGGTGCTGGGATACTGGGCAGTGTATCTATAGTCTCGACGTGATGCTCGGTGTTGGGATACTGGGCAGTGTATCTAGTCTCGACGTGATGCTCGGTGTTGGGATACTGGGCAGTGTATCTATAATCTCGACCTAATGCTCATTGTAGGAATACAACGATTCCAATTGTATATATCCAACAGCAGCTCAATATCTGCATCATCAGCGTCATGTCTTATCATCGTGAGTTTCTGTCATCAGCATAATGATAGTAACTTCAAATCCAATATGTCAATATTGCCCTTGAAGCACAGCAATTTCCATGCACAAACATAGCAAATATTGGCACACTATTGCAATACAGCCATGCTATTATTAACTATTCAAAATAATCACATCGGTTTAGTAATAAAACAACTGGGAAAAAAATGTTTTCACTGAGCTCTTCGACATAGTGCATGCCCGTACTTTGCAGCTAGGTTTGTAAATAAACTGCAAACTTAGTCACGCCAGTTTCAAATATACCGCTTCCCACGAGTAAAGCAACTATTTGCATGTCGATGTATGATTTATCATTCCAGCATTTTAAATATATTTGGATAATTCTTCATTCCTGGTAAAGGACAAAATTGACGCAGTGTACGCTTTACGTTTATTTATCGTCGCTACCGGTTGCCCATATGAGCGACGCCTCCTGAAGAGATTAGTCATTTTAGATTTTTGGAGGGTAGTGCAATGATACAGAAAGAGACCCATTCCAGAGTCTCCTCTGGTTCTTTTACGTGCACGGTGTAAAGCACCGACACGAGACCTCGGTTTAACATCCCATCTGAAAGACTGTTAATTTTATTAGAGTCAGACGGGGGATCGAACCTGTGATCCCTGGATTACCAGTCCAGCGTGTTACCACTGGACTACATATCCGTCTGTATTGAAGACCTATTGATTTATATATACAGCCTACATCCGTTATGCCCAGGAAAGGTGTTGTTAGGTAAACTGCCCGCCGGCGATATAGACCGAAATGGTGCTGATACAGGCGTAAAACCCGTAATATAACATAACATACATCCGTTATGTCAAAGTCGTTATGTCGAATTATCCGGTAATCTCGAAGTCGTATCAAAGTCCCGTTTCGGACATTATCACATTACATATAACTGGATATGCTTCTATCAAATTTCGTTAAGTCAAACTTCGGTTATGTCGAAATATTTTGTTCGGTCCGACGGAATTCGACCTAACGGATGTAGACTGTATATTTAAATAGTTAACTTGACACATGACTGGACAATACTGCATATAATGAGGTATTACGCGCACATTAATTTCTTTTGTACATTGATATAGAGGTTACCTACGCCATTCCTCGAAATACAAATGTCGGGGATCATTCTACGAAATAAAAGGTCTTACACTAATAAACGCATATTTTCCTTTTCTTTTATGATTTCCAATGATTTTTTGCTGCTATAAGTTTGTTATCAAATTGATATATGTTAACTACCCCTGACGATAGCCTCATTTCACTACAAAACAGAACCGCACAGACACTTTTTTCAGGATGTGAAAACTTTGACTAAATATTAATTGGAGAAACATCTATCTTTCTCGCGTCTCCAACCTGAAGAGATTATTCATTTTAGATTGTTGGAGGATAGTGCAATGATACAGACATAGACCCATTCCAGAGTCTCATCTTGTTCTATTACGTACACGTTTAAAGCCCTGGCACGAGACCTCAGTTTAAAGTCCTATTAGAAAAAAAATGTTTATTTTATTAGGGTCAGACGGGGGATCGAACCTGCGCTCCCTGGTTTACCAGTCCGGCGTGTTGACAACTGTACTACAGATCCGTCTGTAAACACAAATGTCCTCTTATTGTATTCCATTTTCCGAGAATTGAGATTATACTTTGAATATTTGGGCACTATTATGATATTTAATAAATTCAAATTATTATTTAGAGTGTGTGTGTTTTACGTTTATTATCGTCGCTACCGATTGCCCGTATGAGCGGCGCCTCCTGAAGAGATTAGTCATTTTAGATGTTGGAGGATAGTGCAATGATACAGACAGAGACCCATTCCAGAATTTCCTCTGGTTCTTTTACGTGCACGGTGTAAAGCACCGACACGAGACCTCGGTTTAACGTCCCATCTGAAAGACTGTTAATTTTAGTATAGTCAGACGGGGGATCGAACCTGGACTACATAACCGTCTGTACTATTATTTAGATTTATTTTATTTGCTATATATACGCGACTGAATCATACATTTATAAATAGTAATAGATTACTACGAGTGTGTTACGTTTGTTTAAATATATCCATTTGTCAAACACGAGCGACGCACACTGAAGAGATTAATCGGTTTTATATTTTGTAAGGATAGTGCGATGCTACTGAAACCCATTGAAGAGATGCCCCTGGTTCTCTGAAGAACACTGTGTAACGCATCATCATTATAACTCAGCTTAAAGCGACATTACATCGCAAAAAAACAAAGAAGATGCATTTTTCACGAATAAATGCAGTGCTACTACAAATTCTTCCGAACACATTCGAACACTAACATTGAATCAATAAACAGTATTTTTGAGGATTGAAAGTATGATTTCATATAACGGTCATCTATGCTCCTGGATTGACGTTTGTTTGTCATCGGAGTCAATACAATACTAAACGCGAGATAAAGTCGTTTAGAGATAATTTAACAAAGATTAGTCTACAAATAAATAGGCACACATGTGAGATATAAATATGTACCATACATCGTGTTATTCAGGATACACTAGTTGTTTTACGCATGGATGTTTACATTATTTTGTTATGTCAACAAACAGCGTATACGACGTTTGTTTATTAGTTCAAATACTTGGGACAAAATTATACCATATAATATGAAAGTACAGTCTATAGAAATGTGTGTGTTCACTGATGTCGTGTAGCTTTAACGTCTCATACGAGAGCCTATACTATTGGTCATGTTAGTAGTTTGTAGCAGGGGATCGAACTAATCACCCATGGAAGGGGTCTCCATTGCCTAGTGGATAAGTTGGTTTTGACTTCAAATCACTTGTCGAATTATGTCATGCCAGAAAACTATAGTGCAGCTGACTTGCTGACGGTTGGTAGTTCTACACGGGGTACTCGGGATATTCCTTCACCGATATAGCTCGAGAGTCGCCGTATGACCTTAGATGTTTGTTGTGACTTTATGCTCCAACCCAAACAAAAACAAATCACGGAATAAATGGCCAACCTGGTAGAACATAATAAACCGTACAGAACGTATATGGTTACACGGTGGACAGTCATACAGAACATGGTTACACGGTGGACAGTCATACAGAACATGGTTACACGGTGGACAGTCATACAGAACATACATGGATACACGGTGGACAGTCATACAGAACATGGTTACACGGTGGACAGTCATACAGAACATGGTTACACTGTGGCCAGTCATATAGAACATGGTTACACGGTGGACAGTCATACAGAACATACATGGTTACACGGTAGACAGTCATACAGAACATTGTTACACGGTGGACAGTCATACAGAACATGGTTACACGGTGGACAGTCATACAGAACATGGTTACACGGTGGACAGTCATACAGAACATGGTTACACGGTGGACAGTCATACAGAACATGGTTACACGGTGGAGAGTCATACAGAACATACATAGTTACACGGTGGA
This sequence comes from Archivesica marissinica, assembly GCA_014843695.1. Classification (NCBI taxonomy): domain Eukaryota; kingdom Metazoa; phylum Mollusca; class Bivalvia; order Venerida; family Vesicomyidae; genus Archivesica; species Archivesica marissinica. The sequence continues at coordinate 55,574,411 of CM026400.1, forward strand.
CAGTAATACAGAACATGGTTACACGGTGGACAGTCTTACAGAACATGGTTACACGGTGGACAGTCATACAGAACATGGTTACACGGTGAAAAGTCATACAGAACATGGTTACACGGTGGACAGTCATACAGAACATGGTTACACGGTGGACAGTCCTATAGAACATGGTTACACGGTGGACAGTCATACAGAACATGGTTACACGGTGGACAGTCATACAGAACATGGTTACACGGTGGACAGTCATACAGAACATTGTTACACGGTGGACAGTCCTATAGAACATGGTTACACGGTGGACAGTCATACAGAACATGGATACACGATGGACAGTCATACAGAACATGGTTACACGGTGGACAGTCATACAGAACATGGTTACACGGTGGACAGTCATACAGAACATGGTTACACGGTGGACAGTCATACAGAACATGGATACACGGTGGACAGTCATACAGAACATGATTACACGGTGGACAGTCATACAGAAAATCGATACACGGTGGACAGTTATACAGAACATGGTTACACGGTGGACAGTCATACAGAACATGGTTACACGGTGGACAGTCATACAGAACATGGATACACGGTGGACAGTCTTACAGAACATGGTTACACGGTGGACAGTCATACAGAACATGGTTACACGGTGGACAGTCATACAGAACATGGTTACACGGTGAACAGTCATACAGAACATGGTTACACGGTGGACAGTCTTACAGAACATGGTTATACGGTGGACAGTCATACAGAACATGGTTACACGGTGGACAGTCATACAGAACATGGATACACGGTGGACAGTCTTACAGAACATGGTTACACGGTGGACAGTCATACAGAACATGGATACACGGTGGACAGTCATACAGAACATGGTTACACGGTGGACAGTCATACAGAACATGGTTACACGATGGACAGTCATACAGAACATTGTTACACGGTGGACAGTCATACAGAACATTGTTACACGGTGGATAGTCATACAGAACATGGTTACACGGTGGACAGTCATACAGAACATTGTTACACGGTGGACAGTCATACAGAACATGGTTACACGGTGGACAGTCATACAGAACATGGTTACACGGTGGACAGTCATACAGAACATGGTTACACGGTGGACAGTCATACAGAACATTGTTACACGGTGAACAGTCATACAGAACATGGTTACACGGTGGACAGTCATACAGAACATGGTTGCACGGTGGACAGTCATACAGAACATGGTTACACGGTGGACAGTCATACAGAACATGGTTACACGGTGGACAGTCATACAGTACATGGTTACACGGTGGACAGTCATACAGAACATGGTTACACGGTGGACAGTCATACAGAACATGGTTACACGGTGGACAGTCATAAAGAACATGGTTATACGGTGGTCAGTCTTACAGAACATGGTTATACGGTGGACAGTCTTACAGAACATGGTTACACGGTGGACAGTCATACAGAACATACATGATTACACGTTGGACAGTCATACAGAACATGGTTATACGGTGGACAGTCTTACAGAACATGGTTATACGGTGGACAGTCATACAGAACATGGTTACACGGTGGACAGTCATACAGAACATGGTTATACGGTGGACAGTCATACAGAACATGGTTACACGGTGGACAGTCATACAGAGCATGGTTACACGGTGGACAGTCATACAGAAAATGGTTACACGGTGGACAGTCATACAGAGCATGGTTACACGGTGGACAGTCATACAGAACATGGTTACACGGTGGACAGTCATACAGAACATGGTTACACGGTGAACATTCATACAGAACATGGTTACACGGTGAACAGTCATACAGAACATGGTTACACGGTGGACAGTCATACAGAACATGGTTACACGGTTAACAGTCGTACAGAACATGGTTATACGGTGAACAGTCATACAGAACATGGTTACACGGTGAACAGTCGTACAGAACATGGTTACACGGTGAACAGTCATACAGAACATGGTTACACGGTGGACAGTCATACAGAACATGGTTACACGGTGGACAGTCAAATAGAACATGGTTACACGGTGGACAGTCATACAGAACATACATGGATAAACGGTGGACAGTCTTACAGAACATGGTTACACGGTGGACAGTCATACAGAACATAGTTACACGGTGGACAGTCATACAGAACATACATGGATACACGGTGGACAGTCATACAGAACATGGTTATACGGTGGACAGTCATACAGAACATGGTTACACGGTGGACAGTCATACAGAGCATGGTTACACGGTGGACAGTCATACAGAAAATGGTTACACGGTGGACAGTCATACAGAGCATGGTTACACGGTGGACAGTTATACAGAACATGGTTACACGGTGGACAGTCATAAAGAGCATGGTTACACGGTGGACAGTCATACAGAACATGGTTACACGGTGAACATTCATACAGAACATGGTTACACGGTGAACAGTCATACAGAACATGGTTACACGGTGGAAAGTCATACAGAACATGGTTACACGGTTAACAGTCGTACAGAACATGGTAATACGGTGAACAGTCATACAGAACATGGTTACACGGTGGACAGTCATACAGAACATGGTTGCACGGTGAACAGTCGTACAGAACATGGTTACACGGTGAACAGTCATACAGAACATGGTTACACGGTGGACAGTCATACAGAACATGGTTACACGGTGGACAGTCAAATAGAACATGGTTACACGGTGGACAGTCATACAGAACATACATGGATAAACGGTGGACAGTCTTACAGAACATGGTTACACGGTGGACAGTCATACAGAACATAGTTACACGGTGGACAGTCATACAGAACATACATGGATACACGGTGGACAGTCATACAGAACATGGTTACACGGTGGACAGTCATACAGAACATGGTTACACGGTGGACAGTCATAAAGAACATGGTTACACGGTGGACAGTCATATAGAACATGGTTACACGGTGGACAGTCATACAGAACATACATGGATACACGGTGGACAGTCTTACAGAACATGGTTACACGGTGGACAGTCATACAGAACATGGTTACACGGTGAACAGTCATACAGAACATACATGGATACACGGTGGACAGTCATACAGAACATACATGGATACACGGTGGACAGTCATACAGAGCATGGTTACACGGTGGACAGTCATACAGAACAAGGTTATACGGTGGACAGTCATATAGAACATGGTTACACGGTGGACAGTCATACAGAACATGGTTACACGGTGGACAGTCATACAGAACATGGTTATACGGTGGACAGTCATATAGAACATGGTTACAAGGTGGACAGTCATATAGAACATGGTTACACGGTGGACAGTCATACAGAACATGGTTACACGGTGGATAGTCATACAGAACTTACATGGATACACGGTGGACAGTCATACAGAACATGGTTACAATGTGGACAGTCATATAGAACATGATTACACGGTGGACAGTCATACAGAAAATGGTTACACGATGGACAGTCATACAGAACATACATGGTTACACGGTGGGCAGTCGTATAGAACATGGTTACACGGTGGGCAGTCGTACAGAACATGGTTACACGGTGGACAGTCATACAGAACATGGTTACACGGTGGACAGTCATACAGAACATGGTTACACGGTGGACAGTCTTACAGAACATGGTTATACGGTTGACAGTCATACAGAACATGGTTATACGGTGGACAGTCATACAGAACATGGTTACACGGTGGACAGTCATACAGAACATACATGGATACACGGTGGACAGTCATACAGAACATGGTTACACGGTGGACAGTCATACAGAGCATGGTTACACGGTGGACAGTCATAAATAACATGGTTACACGGTGGACAGTCATACAGAACATACATGGATACACGGTGGACAGTCATACAGAACATGGTTACACGGTGGACAATCATACAGAACATGGTTACACGGTGGACAGTCATACAGAACATACATGGATACACGGTGGACAGTCATACAGAACATGGTTACACGGTGGACAGTCATACAGAGCATGGTTACACGGTGGAAGTCATACATAACATGGTTACACGGTGGACAGTCATATAGAACATGGTTACACGGTGGACAGTCATACCGAACATACATGGATACACGGTGGAGAGTCATACAGAACATGTTTACACGGTGGACAGTCATACAGAACATACATGGATACACGGTGGACAGTCATATAGAACATGGTTACACGATGGACAGTCATATAGAACATGGTTACACGGTGGACAGTCATACAGAACATACATGGATACACGTTGGACAGTCATATAGAACATGGTTACACGGTGGACAGTCATACAGAACATGGTTACACGGTGGACAGTCATACAGAACATACATGGATACACGGTGGACAGTCATATAGAACATGGTTACACGGTGGACAGTCATACAGAACATACATGGATACACGGTGGACAGTCATACAGAACATGGTTACACGGTGGACAGTCATACAGAACATACATGGTTACACGGTGGACAGTCATATAGAACATTGTTACACGGTGGACAATCATACAGAACATGGTTACACGGTGGACAGTCATACAGAACATTGTTACACGGTGGACAGTCATACAGAACATGGTTACACGGTGGACAGTCATACAGAACATTGTTACAAGGTGGACAGTCTTACAGAACATGGCTACACGGTGGACAGTCATACAGAACATACATCGTTACACGGTTGACAGTTATACAGAGCATGGTTACACAGTGGACAGTCATACAGAACATGGTTACACGGTGGACAGTCATATAGAACATGGTTACACGGTGGACAGTCATACAGAACATACATGGATACACGGTGGACAGTCATACAGAACATGGTTATACGGTGGACAGTCATATAGAACATGGTTACACGGTGGACAGTCATACAGAACATGGTTACTCGGTGGACAGTCATACAGAACATACATGGATACACGGTGGACAGTCATACAGAACATGGTTACACTGTGGACAGTCATATAGAACATGGTTACACGGTGGACAGTCATACAGAAAATGGCTACACGATGGACAATCATACAAAACATACATGGTTACACGGTGGGCAGTCGTATAGAACATGGTTACACGGTGGACAGTCATACAGAAAATGGTTACACGATGGAGAGTCATACAGAACATACATGGTTACACGGTGGGCAGTCGAATAGAACATGGTTACACGGTGGGCAGTCGTACAGAACATGGTTACACGGTGGACAGTCATACAGAACATACATGGTTACACTGTGGCCAGTCATATAGAACATGGTTACACGGTGGCCAGTCATATAGAACATGGTTACACGGTGGACAGTCATACAGAACATGGTTACACGGTGGCCAGTCATATAGAACATGGTTACATGGTGGACAGTCATACAGAACATACATGGTTACACTGTGGCCAGTCATATAGAACATGGTTACACGGTGGACAGTCATACAGAACATTCATGGTTACACGGTGGACAGTCTTACAGAACATGGTTACACGGTGGACAGTCATACAGAACATGGCTACACGGTGGACAGTTGTACAGAACATACATGGTTATACGGTGGACAGTCATACAGAACATGGTTACACGGTGGACAGTCATACAGAACATGGCTACACGGTGGACAGTCATACAGAACATACATGGTTACACTGTGGCCAGTCATATAGAACATGGTTACACGGTGGACAGTCATACAGAACATACATGGTTACACGGTGGACAGTCATACAGAACATACATGGATACACGGTGGACACTCATACAGAACATGGCTACACGGTGGACAGTCATACAGAACATACATGGATACTCGTCGGTGGACACTCATACAGAACATGGCTACACGATGGAAAGTCATACAGAACATACATGGATACACGGTGGACATTCATATAGAACATGGTTACATGGTGGACAGTCATACAGAACATTGTTACACGGTGAACAGTCATACAGAACATTGTTACACGGTGGACAGTCATACAGAACATGGTTATACGGTGGACAGTCATACAGAACATGGTTACACGGTGGACAGTCTTACATAACATGGTTATACGGTGGACAGTCACATAGAACATTGTTACACGGTGGACAGTCTTACAGAACATACATGGTTACACTGTGGACAGTCATACAGAACATTGTTACACGGTGGACAGTCATACAGAACATTGTTACACGGTGGACAGTCATACAGAACATGGTTATACGGTGGACAGTCATACAGAACATGGTTACACGGTGGACAGTCTTACATAACATGGTTATACGGTGGACAGTCACATAGAACATTGTTACACGGTGGACAGTCATACAGAACATGGTTATACGGTGGACAGTCATATAGAACATGGTTACACGGTGGACAGTCATACAGAACATGGTTACACTGTGGACAGTCTTACATAACATGGTTATACGGTGGACAGTCATACAGAACATGGTTACACGGTGGACAGTCATACAGAACATGGTTATACGGTGGACAGTCATACAGAACATGGTTACACGGTGGACAGTCTTACAGAACATGGTTATACGGTGGACAGTCATACCGAACATGGTTACACTGTGGACAGTCATACAGAACATGGTTACACGGTGGACAGTCGTACAGAACATACATGGATACACGGTGGACAGTCATACAGAACATGGTTACACGGTGGACAGTCATACATAACATTGTTACACGGTGAACAGTCATACAGAACATGGTTACACGATGGACAGTCGTACTGAACATGGTTACACGGTGGACATTCGTACAGAATATGGTTACACGGTGGACAGTCATACAGAACATACATGGTTACACGGTGGACAGTCATACAGAACATACATGGTTACACGGTGGGCAGTCGTACAGAACATGGTTACACGGTGGACAGTCGTACAGAACATGGTTACACGGTGGGCAGTCGTATAGAACATGGTTACACGGTGGGCAGTCGTATAGAACATGGTTACACGGTGGACAGTCGTACAGAACATGGTTACACGTTGGACAGTCGTATAGAACATGGGTACACGGTGGACAGTCATACAGAACATGGTTACATGGTGGACAGTCATACAGAACATGGTTACACGGTGGACAGTCATACAGAACATACATGGTTACACTGTGGCCAGTCATACAGAACATGGTTACACGGTGGCCAGTCATATAGAACATGGTTACACGGTGGACAGTCATACAGAACATGGTAACACGATGGACAGTCATACAGAACATACATGGATACACGGTGGACAGTCATACAGAACATGGTTACACGGTGGACAGTCATATAGAACATACATGGATACACGGTGGACAGTCATACAGAACATGGTTACACTGTGGACAGTCATATAGAACATGGTTACACGGTGGACAGTCATACAGAACATATATGGTTACACGGTGGACAGTCGTATAGAACATGGTCACACGGTGGGCAGTCGTACAGAACATGGTTACACGGTGGACAGTCATATAGAACATGGTTACACGGTGGACAATCAAACAGAACATACATGGTTACACGGTGGACAGTCATACAGAACATGGTTACACGGTGGCCAGTCATACAGAACATACATGGTTACACGGTGGACAGTCATACTTAACATGGTTACACAGTGGACAGTCATACAGAACATTGTTACACGGTGGACAGTCATATAGAACATGGTTACACGGTGGACAGTCATACAGAACATTGTTACACGGTGGACAGTCATACAGAACATTGTTACACGGTAGGCAGTCGTACAGATCATGGTTACACGGTGGACAGTCGTATAGAACATGGGTACACGGTGGTCAGTCATACAGAACATGGTTACACGGTGGACAGTCATACAGAACATGGTTACACGGTGGACAGTCATACAGAACATACATGGTTACACGGTGGACAGTCATACAGAACATGGTTACACGGTGGACAGTCATACAGAACATGGTTACACGGTGTACAGTCATACAGAACATACATGGATACACGGTGGACAGTCATACAGAACATGGTTACACTGTGGACAGTCATATAGAACATGGTTACACGGTGGACAGTCATACAGAACATACATGGTTACACGGTGGACAGTCGTATAGAACATGGTTACACGGTGGGCAGTCGTACAGAACATGGTTACACGGTGGACAGTCATATAGAACATGGTTAAACGGTGGAGAGTCATACAGAACATATATGGTTACACGGTGGACAGTCATACAGAACATGGTTACACGATGGACAGTCATACAGAACATACATGGTTACACGGTGGGCAGTCGTATAGAACATGGTTACACGGTGGGCAGTCGTACAGAACATGGTTACACGGTGGACAGTCGTATAGAACATGGGTACACGGTGGACAGTCATACAGAACATGGTTACACGGTGGACAGTCATACAGAACATGGTTACACGGTGGACAGTCATACAGAACATACATGGTTACACGGTGGGCAGTCGTACATAACATGGTTACACGGTGGACAGTCATACAGAACATTGTTACACGGTGGACAGTCATATAGAACATGGTTACACGGTGGACAGTCATAAAGAACATTGTTACACGGTGAACAGTCATACAGAACATTGTTACACGGTGGACAGTCATACAGAACATGGTTATACGGTGGACAGTCATACAGAACATTGTTACACGGTGGACAGTCATACAGAACATGGTTACACGGTGGACAGTCATACAGAACATTGTTACACGGTGAACAGTCATACAGAACATTGTTACACGGTGGACAGTCATACAGAACATTGTTACACGGTGGACAGTCATACAGAACATGGTTTCACGGTGGACAGTCATATAGAACATTGTTACACGGTGGACAGTCATACAGAACATTGTTACACGGTGGACAGTCATACAGAACATGGTTACACGGTGATCAGTCATACAGAACATTGTTACACGGTGGCCAGTCATATAGAACATGGTTACACGGTGGCCAGTCATACAGAACATGGTTACACGGTGGACAGTCATACAGAACATGGTTACACGGTGGACAGTCATACATAACATGGTTACACGGTGGACAGTCATACATAACATGGTTACACGGTGAACAGTCATACAGAACATTGTTACACGGTGGCCAGTCATATAGAACATGGTTACACGGTGGCCAGTCATACAGAACATGGTTACACGGTGGACAGTCATACAGAACATGGTTACACGGTGGACAGTCATACAGAACATGGTTACACGGTGGACAGTCATACAGAACATGGTTACACGGTGTCATACAGAACATTGTTACACGGTGGCCAGTCATATAGAACATGGTTACACGGTGGCCAGTCATACAGAACATGGTTACACGGTGGCCAGTCATACAGAACATGGTTACACGGTGGACAGTCATACAGAACATGGTTACACGGTGGACAGTCATACAGAACATGGTTACACGGTGGACAGTCATACAGAACATGGTTACACGGTGGACAGTCTTACAGAACATGGTTATAGTGATCATGCAAAATGACAGAAATGGTGGTGGCGGAATTTTAGTTTATGTTAAAGATGGGTTAAATGTGAAATGCCGTTATGATTTAGAAACGCATGGTATTGAGGTTGTTGTTCTTGAAATATATTGTAAATATTGTAAACCATATTTTGTTTGCAATGTGTATAAAATAAGACAGATTTGAATTGTTTATCGAAAATATGTTCTATGAAGATAAAGAAATAATTTTATTAGGTGATTTCAATAGAAACCTCACTGATTGTTATACAAATGATGAATGGGCAAATATTTATATCCCACTAGGTCTTACACAGTTAGTAACGGAACCTACTAGGGTAACTAGATCATCTGTATCTTTGATTGATCACATATATACTAATATGGAAGAAAACATTGCCAATATGTATGTACCAAAGCTTTCTATCAGTGATCATTACCCAGTATTCTGTAATCGTAAAGTCAACTTTTCAAATAAGTATGCATGAAACAATATCATATAGATCATTTAAAAACTTCAATGAGGAGTCCTTTTGCGAAGATTTACGTATTGCAGACTGGACCTTTGTTTATATATATGATGATCCAAATGAAATATTAAATATGTGGTGTAAATTATTTTTAGAAATTGTACATAAGCATATTCCAAACTCAGCGAGTGAAACGGAAATATCAACCAGACTGGATAACAACAGAAATCTTAGATACTATGAAAGAACGCGATACAACGAAGCAAGATAAATCAGAGCAAGGTGTTAATCAATATAAACTACTTAGAAACAAAGTGTCGGCAATGATTAATACAGCAAGGAAAGAGTCATGTGAAAGAAAAATAGAGTCTGGTAAAGATAACCCACGTACTGTCTGGAAGATTTTTAAAGAGTTTGGTTCAGGAAAATCAACACAATCTGGAAACAATATTAACTCAATATACCATCAAGGATCTGATTACTCTCAAAATGTTGAAATGGCAAATATATTTAATGAATTCTTTGTCAATGTTGCATCTAATATCAAAGATCCAGTACCTGATCACTTAATCTTTTACTATATAAAAGATGTTATTAATGAACATGTACCTGTTGATGTAGTGTTTGAAATACCAGAAGTTACACAGAGTAATATCAGAAAGCAATTACTCGAACTTAATGTTTCTAAAGCTACTGGAATCGATAATATTGGACCAAAGCTGTTAAAACTTTCAGCTGATATCATTGTACAACATTAACTGTTATAATAAATAAGAGTTTGCAAGCATCAACTTTCCCTGAAGCTTGGAAATTTGCAAAAGTCAAACCATTATTCAAAAGTGGAAAAACCAATGACGTCAATAACTATAGACCTATTTCAATTTTACCATCTTTGTCGAAACCTTTTGAAAGACACGTGCATAAATCGCTGCAGACTTTTTTGGATCTCTTCAATTTACTTCACAAAACACAAAGTGGTTTCAGAACTGGCCACTCAATTGAATCAGCTTTACTTTATATAATAGATAAATGGATTCGAGCACTGAAGGAGGGAAAATTGATTGGAATTGTAATGGTCGATTTTCGAAAAGCTTTTGATCTTGTCGATCATACTGTTTTGTTAAAGAAATTATCATTATACAAATGTAGCAACAATACTTTGAAGCTTTTTCAATCATATCTTTAAAAATTTTCAATTAAGACATTGCAATTCAGTTACTTCAGATATGACATTGAGAAATGTTTCAAATATGGATCTCTATATTCCAAGACCTAGATGTGAAATGTATAAGAAATCATTAGAATACTCTGGTCCAAAGATATGGAATTGTCTACCATTTGAAATTAAGACGTCCAGATCTTTAAATATATTCAAGACAAAATGTAAAGTATGGATACAACGTTTTAATCGGTAGACACTAGACAGTATATATATATATAATGATTGTAAATCAATATGCTTATGTCGTTTTGTATTTCTATCAAAGTACCTGATTTATTTAGGCTGTTGTTTAAGTTACATTGTACAACATTATGCATGTATATTGTACGGCGAAACTATGTTATAATTATTGTGTATGTACATTTATTCTATAGTGTTAACAAATTGAAGAGGGCCCTAAGGAGGATTAGTTCAAAACTAATTAGGTCACCCTCTATAAATAAAGAAATCTATCTCTATGCGGACAGGTATATACAAAACATGGTTACAGTAATACAGGGAACAGTGATACAGAACATGGTTTGTAGAACTATGTGCTACCCGGCTAAAACCCTGTCGTGTTAAGCATATGTATGGGTGTTGTCGTGTTCAAAACTCTCTGCCATTCTGTTTTAGGCATAACTCTGTTATAAAACAATTGATATATCAAGCTGGTAACCACCTGAGTTGTCGTATCAAATGAAATACCGTATACATCCGTTATGTCAAAGTCGGTTATGTCGAATTATCCGGTTATCTCGAAGTCGGATCAAAGTACCGTTTCAGACACTATTATTTGACTACTAGTATTAGTTTGCATATAACTGGATCTGTTTATGTCGAATTTCGTTAAGTCAAACTTCGGTTATGTCGAAGTATTTTGTTCGGTCCGACGGAATTCGACATAACGGATGTACACTGTAGTTACACCTATAGACCATTGCCATTGAATACGACGGGGGTAAAAGTAGAACATTTATTTATATCACATGTATTGTAGACATCGTGCACTCAAAAGTGAAAACAATATAGAAAATATTTGATCAGTTTTTTTCTTCGTTGATGATTGTGTTTCCAGGTAAGTTTTTCCACACTTATATAGCTGGCATCCGGCTTAATTGGTTCTCGGTGCTCTCGCTCTCATCTGGGCTATGCTGGATACTGGTTGTTCAGATTGCATCCAATTTGAGCCACCAAGTACCTTTCTAGTAGCCCCTCCAATTTCATTGTGACCCATTGTTCCCTTAACAGTTTGCAAAATGTGGCCCGGCTTTTCGCGTCCAATAAAACCAGATGAAGCAGATTTGACATGCTGATTCCAAGCTTGTTTCCATTGGCCCGAAGACATTTTTGCTCTGAGAAGAGCCCTCAATCTTGCAAGTAATGCATCATTTTTACCGGAAGTCGATGACCACCACTTTGATCCTTGCATCTGGCCTGATCCCCAAGTAGAACCACCAGTACCGCCACCGGACGAAATTCCGGATCCAACCCCGCCCATATTACCAGCCATGCCAGATCCTTGGAACTGACCCGATCCCCAGATAGCACCACCGTTTCCAACACCTGCATGTCCGCTAGATCCGGACCCACCAATGCTACCAGCGCCTCCAGATCCTTGAACCTGACCCGATCCCCAGATAGCACCACCGTGTCCAACACCTGCAAGTCCGCTAGATCCGGACCCACCAATACTACCAGCGCCTCCAGATCCTTGAAACTGACCCGATCCCCAGATAGCACCACCGTTTCCAACACCTGCAAGTCCGCTAGATCCGGACCCACCAATACTACCAGCGCCTCCAGATCCTTGAAACTGACCCGATCCCCAGGTAGCACCACCGTTTCCAACACCTGCAAGTCCGCTAGATCCGGACCCACCAATACTACCAGCGCCTCCAGATCCTTGAAACTGACCCGATCCCCAGATAGCACCACCGTTTCCAACACCTGCAAGTCCGCTAGATCCGGACCCACCAATACTACCAGCGCCTCCAGATCCTTGAAACTGACCCGATCCCCAGGTAGCACCACCGGTTCCAACACTTGCATGTCCGCTAGATCCGAAACCCATATTGCTTCCAGTTCCTCCACCCGACGAAATTCCGGTTCCCGACCCACCAATGCTACCAGCGCCTCCAGATCCTTGAAACTGACCTGATCCAGCACCATCTGTACCACCACTTGAATGCCCGCTAGAACCGGAACCGGTAATACTTCCGGTACCACTACCTGATGACATTCCGGATTCCCACCCACCAAATCCTGATCCCCCAGCAGCACCGGCCGTACCACCTGCTGTGTGCCAGCTAGAACCGGAACCGGAAATACTTCCAGTACCACTAGCTGCGTTCCAATTCATACCGGAACCGGAACCACCTCCTATTATTTGTCCGCCGCCTTTCCCGTCATTGCCACCATTAATGCCAATAACACCTGTCGACACACCGGATGCCGATCCACCAACTCCTCCGCCTGTATTACCAGTCCAAGAACCTCCACCAGTACTTCCTTGCCAAGATGATGAACCGATTCCCCCAACACTGCTATCAGCTGCGCCGCCAAGTGAACCGGAACCCAAATTTGAACCTCTGGCTGCTGCCCCTCCGAAATGCCCGTTTTCTCCAAACCAAGATCCGTCCGCCCCGGAACCAGATGATCCTGTATATTGACCACCACCTCCTGTACCGGCATGCAATCCACCTCCGGCACCCAATGCAGCCCAAAATAGATCTCCGTCGAAATCAAATTCATTTCCCAACATTTCAAAATCTTCAATACCTAGATCATTCCAATCAATATCGCCATCTTCATCAAATAGATCGTCAAATCGTCCATACAGGTCATCCATCTCTTCACTAGAGTCATTTTCTTCACTGCTATCATCATCATCATCATCATCGGAGCTACTGGAATCACCCATAAGTATAACCGCCGCTGCTACAGCGTCATTCCTATGTCCAGGTAGGGTAACCGCAGAAGCTCTATCCACACTGTTCCCAGTCACGCACACTGGAATATAGCAAGCAGTAATCAACATTAACGTGTGTAGTTTCTATCTATCTATCTATCTTCCGTTAATATCGAACCCCTCGCGGGGACGTAGACATGTTGCGCATTCAAAAACCGCAAAGAAGTTAAAAGTATGAGTAGTTAAAAGTATAATTTAAGAAAGTAATGAAAATAAGTTGTGGTAAAAGTGTAAAAGCAGCTGCGCAGAACAACTAGGGACTGACATGATCAATATGGCAAACTGCCGTATTGAATTGCTCTATGGTAGGGAGATGGGCAATGTCAGGAGGGAGATGGTTCCAATGGTAGATTGTTCTTGGAAAAAGGAAAACTTGTAGTAGTCTGTAGTTGCTCTAATTAACCTATTGCTTAAGGAATGGCAATGGCGAGCAGGACGGGAGAGGGGAACTAGGTAATTTCCAATGGGAATAGCAACAAGATCGTTATGAATTTTATACATAAGGGATAACCTATTGTCAATAGATCTGCGTAGATTTAGGGAATGTAGCATGTCTGTAACACTAGAGGTACGATAGAAGTCGGCCTTTATCCAATTATATTATCTCTATTATATTATAGCGTATTTGCTTTCACATAATTACCACATAGTTTATGCAATATTTATTTTAGCTCGATTGTGAAACAAGTTCTTATGACTTTTAATCACTCTCGAGACCTCATTCATGACGGCATCCATCGCCACGAGGGAGAGAGAGAGAGAGAGAGAGAGAGAGAGGAAGGAGGCAACGTAGAATTTAAATGCCTTTCCGAAGGACACAATCGTAACGGCTACAACTGGAATGTTCGCACGTGAAGCGAACGTGAAGTATCACGACTTCCACATCATACATACCACTGATATGTTTGTTTCTGCTATAAGTTCAAGCGTTTGTTTCACAAAATTAATGCAATAAAAGAATATTACCCAACAAAACCCTTACCCCCCCCCCCCCACCGCTACTACACATCCATTGTGGAAGTCGTGATAGCGCAGTAGTAGAACGAAAGGACCGGAGTTCGTGCCCGGCTACTGGCGTTACGATTGTGTCCTTAGGCAAGGCATTTAAATTCCACATTGCCTCTTCTCTCTCCTTCATGGCGATGGATTGCATAAGGAGTGAGGTCTCGATAGTGATTGATATAAGTTGTAAGACCCTGTTTCGCAATGGAGCTAAATACATTTGTATAAATATATCCAGTCGAAATAATTTTAACTGGTGCTGGCCGTTGTCTATTGTTGCTAAAACATGTGGCCCAAACCATTTGCATTTTCACGCTATGGATTGATCATTATGTGTCAATCTATAATTTTTATTATTAAACTAAAACAATTTGAACAATTATAATTTCAATAGAAATTACGAATTTCTGAAAACCGCTCACCACGCAGCATATGTTATGACTGGATTGTAATACAGTGGAGGTAAATAATATAATTTTATTCTTTATTATAGTCGCATCTATGTACAATGTATCATAAAATCATATTACATACTATAAAACAGTACATAGCCATTCATATATTTGAATTACAAGAGACTTATCACAGTTATTTTCACATAATGCATATTCAATGCACAATAACAATTAATAATGTTCACTATATACATGGTAAATCTAAATTGCCTCTGCTAATCCAAACTAAAAAGATCTTTAAAAAAGAGATATTATACGCAGGTTTTACGGTGTGTGTGGGCTTTAAGTTTATTTATCGTCGCTACCGGTTGTCCACATGAGCGACGCCTCCCTCCTCTAGTCATTTTTAGATTTTGGAGGATAGTGCATGATACAGAGAGAGACCCATTTCAGAGTTTCCTCTGGTTCTTTTACGTCAGACGGGGGATCGAACCTGCGATTCCTGGGTATTACGGGTGAGATATATCGTGAATAGTGTATTTCATGTAACCGACCATTGACTTGGATCATACAAGAAACGTATATATATATAGTATTTATGTCTTATATTGTTGATGATCATGACCTGGATATTGCAAGAAACTGATATAATTATTTTATATGCATTGTTAATTATTTAACATATCTGTACTATACGCTATATATTTAATATATTCGCTAGATTCATCATTGGATAAAGCAGCTATAATAATCCAAAGGCAGTTTAGCAATATTGATCATAAATTTATAATTAATTGCTTAAAGCATATCATGGATGCGCGTTCGCTTCAGGTGCGAAATGTCTGGAGTTCGAACCCCGATGGAGCCGTTACGATTGTACCGTACCCTTAGGCAAGGCATTTAAATTCCACGTTGCCTCTTCTCTCTCCTCGTGGCGATGGATTCCATCAGGAATTGAGGTCTCGAGAGTGATTAATAAGTTGTAATAACTTGTTTCGCAATCGAGCTAAAATAAATTTGTATAAACTAAAGCATATCAATTTTGGCGATTCTCATGTAAAGTGGATATTAATAATATACAACGATTCAAAAAGCTGTATTTAAAATAAGGAATATTTATCAGATTTGTTTAAAATAAAACAGGTTGTCAGACAAGGTTGTACATTATCCGTATATATGTATTAATCATATGCACATACAAGTCTTTCAATATCAATAAACAAAAATGAAATATGAAATGGTTGGTTCTACGTGGTAATGAAATAAAAACAAATATTATGTGTCGACGATGCTTTCGATGGATCGGAAAAACTCGTTCACAAAACGAATACAATCCTAATGGTTAAGGCGCAAACGTAGTGGGGGAGGTTTTAATCTCGTTCGAGATTCA
Source organism: Archivesica marissinica (assembly GCA_014843695.1). Lineage (NCBI taxonomy): Eukaryota > Metazoa > Mollusca > Bivalvia > Venerida > Vesicomyidae > Archivesica > Archivesica marissinica. Next base: position 55,591,412 of record CM026400.1, read on the forward strand.
TTCTGATATGGCCGGTTAGTGAGCTGCCAGCTAGGCAAATAATCCTGCCTGGTGTGCCAGGATATGGATAGGGCAGTACAGATTTTCATAAGAGGGATCTCATAAGTCTGGAAGTGACTGGCCCTTTAAATAACGGGGCCACACACTTTAAGTGTATATGGGGAATGGTAATTGTCAGGCTAGACATTTCAGTCTTGATTCCCCATTATATTTTCTTAAATATCAAATCAGCTTACACATGCTATATGAAATGGTTTACCTTTTAATAAATGCGTTTATAATCATACCCATTTCTTTTTACCTGAGGTGCGAAACAAGTTCTTAAAACACAAGTTCCATTGCTCTCGAGACCTCATTCCTGATGGAATCCATCGCCATGAGTGAGAGAGAACAGGCAATGCGGATTGTCAGGAGTGAGAATGAACAGGCAATGCGGACGGGACGGTCATGAGTGAGAGAGAAACACTAATGCGGACGGTCAGGAGTGAGAGGGAACAGGCAATGCGGACGGTCAGGAGTGAGAGAGAAGAGAGAACAGGCAATGCGGACGGTCAGGAGTGAGAGAGGAACAGGCAATGCGGACGGTCAGGAGTGAGAGGGGAACAGGCAATGCGGACTGTCAGGAGTGAGAGAGAAGAGAGAACAGGCAATACAGATTGTCAGGGGTGAGAGAGAACAGGCAATGCGGACGGTCAGGAGTGAGAGTGAAGAACAGGCAATGTGGATTGTCAGGAGTGAGAGAGAACAGGCAATGCGGACGGTCATGCGTGAGAGAGAACACAATGCGGACGGTCAGGAGTGAGAGAGAACAGGCAATGCTGACGGTCAGGAGTGAGAGAGAAGGCAATGTGGACGGTCAGGAGTGATGAGAACAGGCATGCGGACGGTGATGAGTGAGAGAGAACAGGCAATGCGGACGGTGATGAGTGAGAGAGAACAGGCAATGCGGACGGTCAGGAGTGAGAGAGAACAGGCAATGCGGACGGTCAGGAGTGAGAGAGAACAGGCAATGCGGACGATCAGGAGTGAGAGGAAACAGGCAATGCGGACGGTCAGGAGTGAGAGGGAACAGGCAATGTGGATTGTCAGGATTGAGAGAGAACAGGCAATGTGGATTATCAGGCGTGAGTGAGAACAGGCAATGCGGACGGTCAGGAGTGAAAGAGAACAGGCAATGCGGATTGTCAGGAGTGAGAGAAAACAGGCAATGGGGATTGTCACGAGTGAGAGAGAACAGGCAATGGGGACTGTCAGGAGTGAAAGAGAACAGGCAATGTGGATTGTCAGGATTGAGAGAGAACAGGCAATGTGGATTATCAGGCGTGAGTGAGAACAGGCAATGCGGACGGTCAGGAGTGAAAGAGAACAGGCAATGCGGATTGTCAGGAGTGAGAGAAAACAGGCAATGGGGATTGTCACGAGTGAGAGAGAACAGGCAATGGGGACTGTCAGGAGTGAAAGAGAACAGGCAATGTGGATTGTCAGGATTGAGAGAGAACAGGCAATGCGGATTGTCAGGAGTGAGAGAGAACAGGCAATGCGGATTGTCAGGAGTGAGAGAGAACAGGCAATGCGGATTGCCAGGCGTGAGAGAGAACAGGCAATGCGGATTGTCAGGAGTGAGAGAGAACAGGCAATGCGGATTGCCAGGCGTGAGAGAGAACAGGCAATGCGGATTGTCAGGAGTGAGAGAGAACAGGCAATGCGGATTGTCAGGAGTGAGAGAGAACAGGCAATGCGGATTGCCAGGCGTGAGAGAGAACAGGCAATGCGGATTGCCAGGCGTCTTACATAATGACATTATATTTATGTTTGCTTATATTAATCACTCTCGAGACCTCATTCCTGGTGGAATCCATCGCCATGAAGGAGATAGTAGAGGCAGCGAACTCCGCAGTGGCAGTGTTTAGACTCGGGTGATGATCAGCAATATTCACACAGCTTTTAGCATACATTGTAATAGTAATATATGTATTGTCATATATGTCAACATTTTAATAATATATCGTTTTATATATGATTTCTTAGCAACTAAAACGATTGTTATTATCTGATATACTGTTGATGTCGGCCAAAAGCTTCACATAGCTTATATGTTAATCACAAAATGACAAATTGGTTTCGCTCTTTGCCAATATAGCTTCTTAGCTGGTTTATCGTTGTCTTAAATAACACGATGTCAACCTATTATTAATGTAATGTGTGTATATTACATATTGTTTCTCATGCCATGTATACTATTATGTATGTATACTGTATTTGCCAAAGGTAAGGTTATTGCCCATTTTACTATAAAACATATTCTCTCTCTCCCTCGTTAATTATATGTAACATTCCGACTGTAAATAAAATTTGATATGATTTGATTTCACAGCATCACTGTACTTCTAGCGGTGTTCGAACTCTCAACATGTCGATTACGAGGCGAACAATGAATACATTTCACGATAGAGGCTGCGGGTTACTCCTGGCAGAATGAGTTGTCTTTTTATTTAGTGTACTGGTTGAAGAATCACTATGCCACATGCACGTGATACACACCAGCACTCCTTGATGATGATGATGATGATGATGATGATGATGATGATGAGTGAGCTTATTTACGCTCGCTTCTGGCGAACCATGTGGACGAGCGTCCTTGATTACATGCACGAATTTATATAAAAGACTATCACACCAGTACAAACCTGCAGCCAAGATCGAAATCGCCAGGACAAGGCCAAATGTCGAAAAATTCATCTCTGCTTGAATATATATCTAAAAAAACAAGAAATACATGTTCACGTAATAATTAACATTAATGTTCGTGCTTCTAATTCAAATACATTACTAGAGTCCGAGTGCCTACACTCGTTGACTTGATTTGCCCATCGCATCTATAGGTTCGAATACCACTTGGGTGTCGGGATTGGCTGTCCGATTAGCGCAGTTGTTAGCGCGCTCGCTTCTCACCAATGCAACCCGGGTTCGATCCTCGGACCGGGAAGTATGTGAGATGGTGCGGTGGTCGCCAGATCGGACAGGTGGGTTTTCTCCAGGTACTCCGGTTTCCTCTCACGCGAATGACAACATTTACGCTTTCATCCGCGCCAACGAGAGTGATTAATATAAGTTGTTAAAACTTGCTTCGCAATCGTTGTAAAAAAAATAAAGTTTAAGCCCATATCATTGGTGTTACGGTGATAAAAAAACACGCAATGGCACCTGAAAGTATGTGTCGGGATTATTGTATGCGAGGAAGCTATCCATCCAGGTGGGATGTGGAAAGCCGGTGTTCCTATCTGGGTCTACGGAGAGCACCCGGATTCTTCCTCCACTAATAATAGCTGGAGAGTCAGTCGCCATTTAAACTAAACTTTTGGCGCGAAATTTAACCCCAAACTCAAATAAAAAAAATCAATATTTCACTATTACCAATTCCCGTAACATTACGATGTAAATCCTGATAACCAGCTGTCAGGAATTGAACCGGCAAAATATAAGTAAGTACGTAATTGTTTATTATAGTGACACGTGCATATACGTAATATAGAACAAGTACATAAATAACAAGAAAAAATAGCACCGACCCAGTGGGTCTATAAGTCACCTTAAATATAATAAAAATACAAAATTGTGAAGTTCTAACATTCGAACTTTCAAACGCATTGAAGGCATGTATGGTATATGACAATTATATGATGAATAGAAACTTTTGCAAATTTGGTCGGTCAATATGTCCCATGAGGCACACGTTATAAAACGCTAGCAACGAGTTGTGATCATAATGACACGTGTAACAATATAGCAATACATGTCTGGAACCTAATATAATAACATATAATAGAGGGTGGAATTCTTGCTGCTTAATGCATGTGTTTTGACATGAACTCAGAACCCTAGCTTTACAGTAGGGTACCTGGCATCCAGGATTTACTATTATTTTAATTACCACCCAACAGTACGGTATTTTTTTACAGTTATCACAAAATATAGTACACATTAATTACACTAAATCAGCATGTTTAAGCTTAATCTTTATTTGTTTTACAACGATTGCGAAGCAAGTTTTAGCAACTTATATTAATCACTCTCGTTGGCGCGGATAAAAGCGTACATGTGGTCATTCCTGTGGGTGGAAACCGGAGTCGGAGAAAACCCACCTGTCCGATCTGACGACCACCGTACCATCTCACATACTTCCCGGTCCGAGGATCGAATCCGGGTTGTATTGGTGAGAAGCGAGCGCGCTCACCATTGCGCTAATCGGACAGCTAATCAGCATGTGCATATATTACTAACTATGCATTGTATATCGTATTTTCGTATATATGACGTATATGTCATATAGTCGTTGTATATAATACCGGTTCAAACTGACGAAGTGATAACGCGTACGCTTCAGGTGAGAGAGGTTCGGTGTTCGTGTCCAGCTGTAGCCGTTACCATTGAGTGTTTTACGTTTATTTATCGTCGCTACCGGTTGCCCATATGAACAACGCCCCCTGAAGAGATTAGTCATTTTAGATTTGTGGAGGATAGTAAAACGATACAGACAGAGGCCCATTCCAGAGTCTACTCTAGTTCTGTTATGTGCACGGTGTAAATCATCGACACAAATTCTCGGGTTAACGTCCCATCTGAAAGACTGTTAATTTTATTATGGTCAGACCTGCGATCACTGGATTACCAGTCCAGCGTGTTACCACTGGATTACAGATCCATCTGTCAACCATTGAGTCCTTAGGCAATGCACTTAAATTCCATATTGCCCCTTTCTCTTACAATGTACTTAAATTCCACATTGCCCCTTTTCTCCACTCATGACGATGGAGCCCGACGTCTCCAGGGCGATCAATCTTCTTTCATAACTGACTTCCACAACGTTCCATCACTTGCTCTCATACAAATATATTCCTTACAAAACAAGCATTACTAAATTGTTGCAGTTAGGAAATCAACCCTGTTTAACAGTTTTAATGTACTTAGTTTATACAAATTTATTTTAGCTCTATTGCGAAACAAGTTCTTTCAACTTATATTAACCACTCTCGAGATTATTAATGAAATTAAAGGTATTAAGAGAATGAAATTAATGGTATTAAGAGAATGAAATTAAAGGTATTAAGATAATGAAATTAAAGGTATTAAGATAATGAAATTAAAGGTATTAAGAGAATGAAATTAAAGGTATTAAGAGAATGAAATTAAAGGTATTAAGATAATGAAATTAAAGGTATTAAGATAATGAAATTAAAGGTATTAAGATAATGAAATTAAAGGTATTAAGAGAATGAAATTAAAGGTATTAAGATAATGAAATTAAAGGTATTAAGATAATGAAATTAAAGGTATTAAGAGAATGAAATTAAAGGTATTAAGAGAATGAAATTAAAGGTATTAAGATAATGAAATTAAAGGTATTAAGATAATGAATCCTAATAATATACTGATTAATAATAATTATATTATTGCAGCGATGATGAAATATTGAGTATTATGGGTAAATGTAGAACAGAACAGAACAGAATAGATCACATAATTATATTCAAACATAACAACCGAACAATAATATAACCATTACAAATATGTTCAGTATTTTAACTGCAGTTGGCGAACAATTGTTTTGTATTTTCAACTTCTTTTGTTTAAAATAATAATTATACTAATAAAGACTTTATTTTACGAGAGAACTCATTTAACAAACGTCATTCTACCACGAGGCCTTCAACATATATACAAATCTAATGATAGGACTATATAAGTGAAAACTGCATATTGGAATTAAAGTTGATACGATGGTCGCCAGATCGGACAGGTGGGTTTTCTCCGGGTACTCCGGTTTCCTCCCACATGAATGACCACACATACGCTTTCATCCGAGCCAACGAGAGTGATTAATATAAGTTGAACAATAGAGAAACTGTATAATATATATAAATATGTTATGGAATATGCTGATATGTGAAATAGTCTAGCAGAGTAGAAGAGTGGGAATGAGACAATTAATAGGACTGTTTGCCTATTACTCTCTCCCACACGGATGGCATTTAACTGTAATGGCTGTCCGATTAGCTCAGTGGTTAGCGCGCTCGCTTCTCACCAATGCAACCCGGGTTCGATTATCTGACCGGGAAGTATGTGAGATGGTACGGTGGTCGCCAGATCGGACAGGTGGGTTTTCTCCGGGTACTCCGGTTTCCTCCTACACGAATGATAACATGTACGCCTTCATCCGCGCCAATGAGAGTGATTAATATAAGTTGTTAGAACTTGCTTCGCAATCGTTGTAAAATAAATAAAGGTTAAGCTAACAGTATTGGAGATATATTTTCATACTCGGAAAGATCATAAAATAAACATATTTGTTCTCTATTTCTCTATAAATACGATTATTTCTCTATTTCTCTATAAATACGATTATTTCTTTATTTTTATTTATATATCTCGTAGTATGGATATACTACAATAGTGTGTGTTTTACGTTTATTTATCGTCGCTACCGGTTGCCCATATGAGCAACACCTCCTGGAGAAATTAGTCATTTTATGTTTTGGTTATTTTCACCCGAGAGTTTATACAAATTTATTTGAGCAAGTTCTTACAACTTATATTAATCACTCTCGAGACCTCATTCCTTATGGAATCCATCGTCACGAGGGAGAGAGTGGATTTTAAATGCCTTGCCACAATCATAATGGCCCCAGTGAGGCTCGAACTCCGGACCGTCCGCACCTGAAGCGAACCCGCATCCACTGTGCTATCACGACTTCCACGAGAAGATGTAAATAAACACGTATATATATGAAAGATTCTTGAATATCGTCGATATATTAACCAGTATAGACAACACCGACATGAGTTAGGCTGCTTAGTTTATACAAATTAAAACATTATTTTAGCTCGATTGCGAAACAAGTGTTTACAACGTTAGATCAATCGCTGTCAATCCATCGCCACGAGGGACAGAGAAGATGTAATTTGAAAATTAAATGGGCCCAATCACAACGGCTACAGCTGGGCACGAACTCCATGCCTTTCCAGACTGAAGGCACACATTGCGCTATTATAACTTTGTTTTCTTTAAAGTTTACATTTATTTAGTTTTCAACGATTGCGAAACAAGTTTTTTAACACCTTATATTAATATCTCTGGTTGGCGCGGATGAAAGCGTATATGTGGTTATTCGTGTCATTCGGTTATTTGTTTTCTTATCTGTCTGTACTAAATACAACCATGCACATACCCTATATAACTCGATAAAGCGACCTATTCTTACTCTCGCCCGTCAAACCCTAATAAAATGAACAGTCTTTCTGATGGGACGTTAAATCGAGGTCTTGTGTCGGTGCTTTACACTGTGCACGTAAAAGAACCAGAGGAGACTCTGGAATGGGTCTCTCTGTGTATCATGCACTATCCTCCAAAATCTAAAATGACTAATCTCTTCAAGAGGCGTCGCTCATATGGGCAACCGGTAGCGACGATAAATAAGCGTAAAACACACTATTCTTACTGAGAATCGTCGATATAACGGAACATGAATATTTGTATTTGTAAATAATATTCAGTTAATTAAATATATTTATCACATAACTTTGTTTTCCTTCAAATTAACTGTTGTTGTAACTGTGGTAATTTGATGAAAAAAGGATCTGACACTCGTATTGAAAATGAGATGCATGTAATATTGAATTTTCCAGTTTACAATGATTTAAGACAAGATTTATTCTCAAAGTTATATGCGTGTAATATCAATTTCTACTCTGATTTATATAATAAATATTGTTTCCTGTTTTCAATTAAGAGATGATTCGTAATTGTGCCAAAACCTGTTTTATTATTCTACAGAGGCGTCAGTTATTATTATGTAAATATTTTTTTCATTTGTGAATAATGCCATTATTTCTTTGTATTTCTAACAGCATTTTTTTTATTTCGTCTGTAATATCTCTGCTAATCATATTCGCTATGATCTGATCAAAGCGAAGTTAGATTCCATATGACCAATTCTTAATCAGTGTGCAATAGTACCTATTTTGTATTTCAGTGTTTTATTATTGTCTTAGAGCAGTTTTTAATATCCGATTAGCAGGGATATTGCAGCTTTATCCCTAACATACTGTGATAAATGAGTATGTATAATTTTGTTCATCTCTTATAACTCCATGTTGGAGTGGCATTGCACTTTTATTATGTAAACTATACATGCAATATTATTGTAAATATTGTACGTACAATGATGCGATGTAAATACAGATTACTACAACTACTCATGGTATTTCGTTTCGGAATGTTGCTATTAAGCGAACCTTTTGGCGAGCGTGCTATCAAAATTCCAAAATTCCAAAATTAGTTTCATAAAATATGGTATGAAATCAGCACGCTTATAAGGTCCTATATTTCCGTACACAGTGTATCAAACCGTGCACAGTGAAGCAATCGTGCAGTATTGGGTTATATAGGCGAAAACGCACCGACAGTGCGTCTATATATTTTTAAAAACAAATTTGACTTTGAAATCAACATCAATCTAAAGCAATTATTACCTTCGCAATAATCCCAAATTGTATACTAAGCCGTTTTTGTTGACATGAATGTAACTTATTCCAATTAAAACAATCAAAAAAATTACCTCACTGTGTATATACCTCCAACCGTCTTAAACCTTAATACAGTTTAATTACGAAGCTAGAAGTACAGTGGCTATCCCCATATGAGCAGGATCGTTTTATTTTAGAATGTTATTCACCTTACAAATTGCTTTCGTAGATTACCCAACACGCCCTCCTCTTTAATATCCACTCCACTTGCAACAATGTCCTAAAACGGTTACTTATGACCACGGTTTAGATGTGTCTTGTAAAATAGAGAAGGCGATACATTATTTATACATGTGCTAGGGGAAATGTACTCATTATGTGTTAAATAGCCGAAAGATTATCATTTATCAACGTTTTTTTTTCTGGCTCAGCATCAGGTAAAGCTTGTTACGAACGGACCCGGGGGCGAAACATGAAACTACTCGTGACCTACAGAATAAAAATACACCAAGAATGTGCAAAACCGTATGTAATGCATAATGGCCTCTTTCAGTTGCCTCAGAATTTATACAACAGGAACTTGAAGTAAGGTGTGTTTGTGAGATGGTTGCCAAGACCACTTACTTTCCTATATTAAAACACTTGATCAACTTTCTTCCTGTCTCTAGTTTGGTAAATTAATTATGTAAGGCTAACTAGTAAGCAAGTAGCTTCTTTGGCGTATTAATACAATACTAATCTACACATGTGCACGTCTAGTACATACACGTATATATCATAGACAACGACAAGACAGACAGACAGACAGACAGACAGACAGACAGACAGACAGACAGACAGACAGACAGACAGACAGACAGACAGACAGACAGACAGACAGACAGACAGACAGACAGACAGACAGACAGACAGACAGACAGACAGACAGACAGACAGACAGACAGACAGACAGACAGACAGACAGACAGACAGACCAGACCAACCAGACCAGAACCAGACCAGACCACCAGACCAGACCAACCAGACCAGACCAGACCAGACAGACACCAGACCAGACCAGACCAGACCAGACCAGACCAGACCAGACCAGACCAGACCAGACCAGACCAGACATGACACTGTGTGGAGGAAGAAGTAATAGTTATCTCCTTTACACCAAAGGTTACTATTAGGACCGAACAAAATACTTCGACATAATCGAAGTTTGACATAGCGAAATTATATATAAACGCCAGTTATATGTAAAACGATAGTGTCTGAAACGGGACTTTGATCCGACTTCGAGATAACCGGATAATTCGACATAACCGACTTTGACATAACGGATGTAGACTGTACTGTACAGTGCCTTGTGTTATGCATACATATATAAGCGCTGGTATATCAATGCTCATCTTGGACTTTCTAACATTAGATATAATGTTAGTGATAACACGAATGACTTGCCTATTTTTAAGCGTTTTTTCCAAGACCAATTCGACAATACAAAATTGGCATGACTGTGAATTCAATGTCTTAACTATGTTGCTATTAATTGTCATTATTCCCTTGACTGCTGAGTAAATAAAATCACATTAGTAAACAACATAGATCCAGATCAGCCGCTTTGTAGTGCCGCGTATGATCAGGATCTATGTTGTTTACTATTCAGCCAAATGTATTAGCTCCACTATCTGAATAGCAAATATCACATAGTCTGAAAAGTGAGTGTTGTAGCGTGCAAATGGTTAAAAGTGAATAATTATTTTGCAAATGACCCTTTAACGGGGGGAACTAAGTTCCACTGTCCCCTCCCCTCCCCTCTCCTCTCCTCTCCTCTCCTCTCCTCTCCTCTCCTCTCCTCTCCTCTCCTCTCCTCTCCTCTCCTCTCCTCTCCTCTCCTCTCCTCTCCTCATCCTCTCCCTCTCCTCTCCTCTCCTCTCCTCTCCTCTCCTCCCATCTCCTCTCCTCCCTCCCTCCCCTCCCCCCCCTCCCCTCCCCTCCCCTCCCCTCCCCTCCCCTCCCCTCCCCCCTCCCCTCCCCTCTGCTCCCCTCCCCTACCCTATCCTCTCATCTGCTCCCCTCCCATACCCTCTCCTCTCATCTGCAGCAAGCAGCAATAACAAGTGTGAACCCCATTTTTACGATTGCATTTGTCAATAAGTCGCTGCGTTGAATTTACGTATCGTTTTGTGGAAGACTGGTTATTCTAACGGAAGTGCATTTCTGACATGTAGGCGTACGGTATTTAATGATTGAACATGACCCTCCGACAATACGGCGTGTCCAACTGTTAGGATATTGTGGGAGCTGATCGTTCGTGTTTTGTGTTGGATACGGTTATTTGGCAATGCCTATGTGTTAATCACGACGAAACCTCCATACGTAGTTTAGTGGTTTTATTTTACGAATGTGCACGACATAGAAAATGCCCCAATTCCAGAATTGTGTTTGTTTTACGTTTATTTATCGTCGCTACCGGTTGCCCATATGAGCGACGCCTCCTGAAGAGATTAGTCGTTTTAGATTGTGGAGGATAGTTCAATGATAGAGACAGAGACCCATTCCAGCGTCTCCTCTGGTTCTTTTATGTGCACGTTGTAAAGCACCGACACAAGACCTATGGGTAAAATCCCATCTGAAAGACTGTTAGTATTATGAGGGGATCGAACCTGCGGTCCCTGTGTTCGCAGTCCAACCACTGTACTACAGACCCGTCTATAACAAGGGCTGGTGTTTTGTATTCTGTATTATGTATGTGACGGTTGATTTTTCATAGATATGTCGAATGGTACATGACTGACTGGTCGGATGTACTGGAGTTCGAGACCCGCTGGAGCCGTTACGATTGTGCTCTTAGGCAAGGTATTTAAATTCCACGTTGCCTCTTCTCTCTTCCTCGTGGCGATGTATTCCATCAGGAATGAGGTCTACCAGTCCAGCGTGTTACCACTGCACTACAGATCCGTCTGTTCCAATCCCAGAAGCACACCTTATTCGTTTATATGACCGGTGTAAGGCGCATGTACACAAGACCCCGGTGATTTATAACCCCGTCTGAAAGGCTGTTGATATTATTAGGATCAGATGGTGATCGAACCTGCAATACCTGGATTCGCAGTACATAGTTTTAACCACTGGACTACTGATCGGGAGCTGATCCGCACTGTGCACGGTGCATATATGTAGTGTGACATGTCACACTCCGGTATGATCAATTCATTATATGAGTACCACTATTAAACATGTGCGTGACATGCATATATTTACTACATGGTTTTGTAATGTAAGCCACATGAAAAGTTAATGGATGTACATTATATATCGGTATTCTGTAATAATTCTCCGCATGTAAGGGTACATATATGCATGTAGGGCGTCCATGTAATGTGCTCCGACCCTCACTAGACGTTGGCCATAGCAAATAAATGGGGGTTTCCCATTTCTGGAGCCCGTACGTTCGAAGAAAGGAAACTTATTAGTTTATTCAAATTTATTTTAGCTCGATTGCGAAGCAAGTTATTACAACTTATATTAATCACCCTCGATACCTCATTCTTGATGGAATCCATCGCCACGATGGAGAAAGAAGAGGCCTGTGGAATTTAAATGCCTTGTATAAGGGCACAATCGTAACGGCACCAGCGGGGCTCGAACTCCGGGCCTTTCGCACCTGAAGCGAACGCACTACCACTGCTCAATCACGACTTGTTATTATATACATTAATTATAATTACGCCAATTCAGTTTCACTTTTTATGATTAATTTCACTGGGGAAGGAGGAACGCCAATTACTAGTAGTGATAGAGCTTGTGACTCAACCCATTTGCTTTCATTTGTGCGTCGCTCTTTCTTTTACCTTTTGTTTTGTATTTGTTAAGCTTTATATACTTAACAATGATTGCGAAACCACCTATATTAATCACTCTAGTTGGCGCGGATGAACGCGTATATGTGGTCATTCGTGTGGGAGGAAACCGGAGTACCCGGAGAAATCCCACCTGTCCATTCTGGCGACCACCGTACCATCTCACATACTTCCCGGTCTCATATACTGCCCCGTCCAAGGATCGAACCCGGGTTGCATTGGTGAGAAGCGACCGCGCTAACCACTGCGCTAGTCGGACAGCCTCCTTGTATTGTTATATAAGTATGTATAAGCTAATTTCTTCCAATAGCTGCATACGAAAGATTATGTTAAAAATATTTAACTTTAATTTTGTTACAACGATTGTGAAGCAAGTTTTAACAACTTATATTAATCACTCTCGTTGGCGCGGATGAAAACGTATAATTGATGTGGTCATTCGTGTGGGAGGAAACCGGAGTACCCGGAGAAAACCCACCTGTTCGATCTGGCGACCACCGTACCATCTCACATACTTACCTGGTCCGAAGATCGAACCTGGTTTGCATTGATGAGAAGCGAGCGCGCTAACCACTACGCTAATCGAACAGCCTAAAATATGTTTAATAGGGCCGATGACTCTTAATACTAGATAACATAGTTATACATAGTGTTATTAATTATTTTAAATTCTTAAAACAAATGTTACTAATAAAACAATTAAATTAAAAGCAGGACCGTAGCCACACTGAGGGAAATGAGGCACTTGCCTCGGTTAGAATTTGGCAAGTAACAGGTATAGTTAACACTCTTAATAAAACTGACATAATACACAGACAAGCATCCACAACATAATTCGGAGGGGGTGGGGATCGCCTCGGTTATTTTCAGATGTGAAATAAAACCAAAACAAATCTCCCCAACTTTAAGATAGCGGGTAATATAAGTTTCAATGTTTTATTTGTTTAAATCCAGAAGGTATCAGGCCCATGTGGCATATATATACATATACCGTCTCCGTAGCCCAGTGGTTAAGGCGTCCGCCTATGGAGCGGGGGGTCGATGGTTCGAATCTCGTCAGGGGTTCGTTCTGATATGGCCGGTTGGTGAGCCGCCAGCTAGATAAATAATGGCTACCGATTGCCTACCAGCCCATCGCTTGGCATACAAGTATAGGATTCGGGAAGTACTGATGTTCGTAAAAAGAGGTGTCTCATAAGTCAGAAATGGCTGGCCCTTTAAATAGGGGTAACACTATAATAAACAAACACTTTACACTTTTATATACAAATATGGTGACAGCAATTCAAACTTCAAACTTTTTATTTCATATAATTATGCATAATGTTTACATACATCAAACATAATTAGCATTATCATATGTACATAGTTACGTAGTCCGCCTCCGTGGTCGAGTGGTGGTGACTGATGGTCACGGGTTCGAGCCCCGCTCAGGCCGTGTCTCATTTATATGAAAAAGTTGGCAGTTTCTTACGGAGGTTGGTGCACCCAAGTACTGGTTAACCGCTGGAGCCTGCCCAGGAAAGGTGTTGTTAAGTAAACTGCCCCCGGCGATATAGCCCAAAAGTGCTGATGCAGGCGAAACCCGAAATATAACATAACATAACATAACATAGTTACGTAACATTCTAAATCACATAACACACATAGCAGCATGATTATAATATTAGCACATATCGGAGAACACACAGAGGAGGAGCGACTATTTGGTATTTCTTGCATGTGGGTCTACGTTTTCTAAGTAGGGTTTGAACGTATATCACATCCCTGTGACAGCATTTCCTGACACCTACACGGCAAGTACCGAGCGCGAATGCGATCGCGTGTGTTTTACGTTTATTTATCGTCGCTACCGGTTGCCCATATGAGCGACGCCTCCTGAAGAGATTAGTCATTTTGGATTTTAGTGCAATGATACAGACAGTGACCCATTCCAGAGTCTCCTCTGGTTCTTTTACGTGCATGGTGTAAAGCACCGACACGAGACCTCGGTTTAACGTCCCATCTGAAAGACTGTTAATTTTATTAGGGTCAGACGGGGATCGAACCTGCGATCCCTGGATTACCAGTCCAGCGCGTTACCACTGGACTACAAATCCGTCTGTAACGAATGCGATCCGCCATGCCAGAGGGATACAACTTGTTAAATGAGTTCGAAGTTGCTACAATTTAGAAGGGAATTAATATGTATATGAGTACATAAGTACCTGTTCAATCATGTGGAACTGTTTATTTAAGTTTAAAATGTCATTGTGCACTACTCACTATGTCAATATATCTAATTAATTATGTAACATTAAAGCAAATATTTATATGTGATAATATGTGATAATATAGAAAAAGCATGCTTTAATAACATATGCATGCCATGTTAACTTAAATGCGTTTATTTTTTATAAATAACACACCAAACAGCTTTCATGCAATTATTAAGAATGTATTAAGTAAATATTAAATTTATTATTAGTATAATTATTATATAAATAATATTCTGAAAACTAAAATATATAACCAATGGTACTTTAATTTACAGCTGTAATTGTATATCATAACATTAAACTACTAGTAAATATTATGATCTTAACACACATGCAAATAGTTTAATGGCCAACATTGTAATGATAATGTGTCCTAAATATATTGACATGAGTTGATAGTCCAAAAACATGATAATTATGCTTATTAATAATAAAACTTGTACATAATCATCTTCTGAAGGTATACAATTTCCAATATATGAACATTATTGCTCGATATAAACGTAATATGTGGATGGATACGTTGTGTTATATTCGGCATCTACATTGTGATGATAAATGACCAGAGGGAAGTCAAGCCACAAGAACACCACTTACTTATAGATTATTCACATGTCGCCGAGCACCTTTATCTTGTCAGTACAAATACAGATGTACTGTAATGAATGATTACTGATTGTCAGTTCATTCGGGTTATGTAACTTGGCTAAATCAAAGGTGTAATTTTTTGAGAATAGTAGGGTGGACGTACTTTTGGAGTTATCCGTCCGTCTGTTTGTACAATCATATGTTTGTATGTATATTGTTTGACTGTTAGCTATAAATGCAACGCGATATTGAGGACGATACCATTACACTAAGATATAATGAAACACGCTTTTATTTTGACTAAATGATTATATCTCATTATACCTGGTCGATACCAACTACCTGGATCACCTATATCGTGTTTATTATATTGGTTTTCTGTTTATATCTGTGTATATATCACATATCGCGTTGGACCAGTATCTAGTGTTATGCACATAATATTATTGACCTCATGGGCTGTTTAACCAAATAAATTTGACATAAACTGTATGTCTGTCTGTCTGTCTGTCTGCTTCGGAATTAATCTATTATTGATTAAAAAGTTGGAAACGTATTTGACATTATAGTAGAACTATTATATTAGTCAAAACCATTTGAAATCATAAAGACAACGAAGATCTGTGTTTATTTCTGTTTATTAGTGTATAATAAGGTTTTATTTCATCTCGTCATCACAGAAATATGTATTTCCACTCTTGGCTCGTGAAAAACAAATTTCGATGATCACGAGATGAAATAAACTCCTATGCCCAAGGGTGCGATGATCACGAGATGAAATAAACTCCTATGCCCAAGGATTGAAATACTAATTTCGATGATCACGAGATGAAATAAAATCCTATGCCCAAGGATTGAAATACTAATTTCGATGATCACGAGATGAAATAAAATCCTATGCCCAAGGATTGAAATACTAATTTCGATGATCACGAGATGAAATAAAATCCTATGCCCAAGGATTGAAATACTAATTTCGATGATCACGAGATGAAATAAACTCCTATGCCCAAGGATTGAAATACTAATTTCGATGATCACGAGATGAAATAAACTCCTATGCCCAAGGATTGAAATACTAATTTCGATGATCACGAGATGAAATAAACTCCTATGCCCAAGGATTGAAATACTAATTTCGATGATCACGAGATGAAATAAAATCCTATGCCCAAGGGTGGAAATACTAATTTCGATGATCACGAGATGAAATAAAATCCTATGCCCAAGGGTGGAAATACTAATTGCGGTGATCCAACAAAGTAAATATAGACATACTTGACTGCACTGACGGGATGTGTGCTTAACGTTTATTTATCGTCGCTACCGGTTGCCCATATGAGCGACGCCTCCGGAAGAGATTAGTCGTTTTAGATTTTTGGAGGATAGTGCAATGATACAGACAGAGACCCATGCCAGAATCTCCTCTGGTTCTTTTTACGTACACGGTCTAAAGCACCGACACGAGACCTCGGTTGAAAGTCCCATCTGAAAGACTGTTAATGTCATTAGGGTCAGACGATCGAACCTGTGATCCCTGGAGTACCAGTCCAGCGTGTTAACCACTGGACTACAGACCCAGCTGTGATGTAAGTAAGTAAGCAGGAATGTATTTATTCAGAAAGTGTAGCCCAATTAACAGTCCATTACTCATTTTTTTAAACTTTATTTATTTTACAACGATTGCGAAACCACTTATATTAATCACTATCGTTGGCGCGGATGAAAGCGTAAATGTGGTCATTCGTGTGGGAGGAAACCGGCGTACCTGGAGAAAACCCACCTGTCCGATCTGGCAACCAGCGTACCATATCACATACTTCCCGATCCGAGGATCGAAACCGCGTTGCATTGGTGAGAAGCGAGCGCGTTAACCACTGCGCTAATCGGACATTACTCATTTACCTTGAGGCCTTCTAAGAAGTACACACACATTAGTAACTATATAAAGACATAAAGATGACATAATCAGCAATTATTACTGTGTCGGAGAGCATCGATTAATTATACACAGACGGATCTGTAGTCCAGTGGTTAACACCTTGGATTGGTAATCCAGGGATCGCAGGTTTGACCAGTACAATAGCATCGGGACTTCATTAGCTTAGTTTATACACATTTATTTGAGCTCGATTGCGAAACAAGTTCTTATAACTTATATTAATCACTCTTGAGACCTCATTCCTGGTGGAATCCATCGCCAAGAGGGAGAAAGAAGAGGCAACGTGGAAATTAAATGCTTTGCCTAAGGGCGCAATCGTAACGGCTCCAGCGGGGCTCGAACTCCGGACCATTCGCACATGAAGCGAACGCGCATCCACTGCGCTATCACGACATTCATTAGCTTATGGCATGTATTCAATGAACGATTATGTCACGTGCCTTATATATGCGTGCCGATTGATGGGCGAAGAGGATTATGGATAATTTCGTTTATTGTGTAATGATAGATTACTAGAACTGCTAAAATAGAGATGGTGTGTGTTTTACGTTTATTGATCGTCGCTACCGGTTGCCCATTTGAGCGACACCTCCTGAAGAGATTAGTCATTGTAGATTGTTGGAGGATCGTGCAATGATACAGACATATACCCATTCCAGAATCTCCTATGGTTCTTTTACGTGCCCGGTTTAGACCTCGGTTTAAAGTCCCATTTGAAAGACTGTAAATTTATTATGGTCTGATAGGATCGAACCCGCGATCCCTGGATTACCAGGCCTAGTATTTGGCCTACATGTGAATGAATACATGTGCATATAAAACATGACAAATTAAAGAAAAGCAAACAAGTTCTAGCAACATTGGTTACGGCCCTTGGTTATTTATGCCAAAGTGATAGATCATTTTTATATAAAAAAACCCGTTTCAATGCTGTTTCCAGTATTTGGATTGGATAACGGTGCTGTAAATAAATTCTGCACATTTGTCTTACCAACATAATTTAGTTATGGTTTAACATTTTTCAGCATTTATCTTAGAAGCAAATTAATAATATAATTATATGCATACTATTATCAGTGATTCTAATTGAATAGCCTTTACCATTATTTTATTTTATATAGTCGGTTCAAAGCTCATTCAGGGCTTGTGTTGTACTGCTGCTATCTTGCCAACTCAAAATATAATTTATCTTATCTTATCGATTATCACGATTCTTAAAATAGAACAGAAATATGCGCGTTCGGTACGCCAATGGGCAGCGGATATGTAGAAGAAGTGGACATAAATATGGAAGTAATATTTCGACAATTTATTCCATTCAACTATGTAAAACTAACAGCGAATTACCATATGAACATATATTGCATATCTGTGTGCTTTCCAAATCTGGACGTGCCGGTGTCAAGGTAAAAACCACCCATCGTGAAATTACTCAATTGAGGTGTTGGACGGGGTAAAATGTTAACACAAAATCGATAGCAATCTATAAACAAAAAAGTGACTGACCAACACTGCATTAACAAGGTTCTCAGCGTAATAAAATTGTTATTTGGTTTGTTGGCAGGGTATGTGAGTTTATAGTGACGCCCAGGAGTGCTATTCTAAAGTATGTCGTTTTTGGACTAGGGAGTTTTCCAGCCGTAGTCTTTTTAATTGCAATGTGACACAACTCGAGTAGGCGAGAAACCGCAACACATATTTATAATGTAACTATTACGATAGCAGGTGAAGCTGTCATTTCATTGTTGGTATGTGTCATACCTATGTATAAATTATTGTTACTTATACAAAGGGAATGACATCCATCAAGCATAGCTTTGTTCTCGGGGCGTTTGCAATTATATATATATGTAATACAGTAATCTATTTTGGTACACCTCAATTATTACATGTACATGTCTTAGTAGACGTTTGCGAAATAAGACGATGACGACAGAATGAAATAGAAACTTATTAATGTGTGTTAGTCATAGTTATCTCCCGTACAACATTATTTCAAAGTGCTATCGTCGGATACGTGGACACTTGGAGTCGTCATCGTCGTCGTCGTCGTATATTGTGTTACAATGCTGACGTTATAAGATTTAGGAATGCAATAAACACATAAATAATGTCCAGCTAAAACAAATGTGTATAAACTAATTAATAAACTAAATAGGTCACCATGATCACACATATACTACTCTAATGTACGCATATCGTGACTTATCCCTGGACATTATGTATGTGTTTATTGCATTCCTAAATCGTATAACGTCAGCTTTGTAACACAATAAATTATATACAGTCTACATCCATTATGTCAAAGTCGGTTATGTCGAATTATCCGGTTATCTCCAAGTCGGATCAAAGTCCTGTTTCAGACACTATCATTATACATATAACTGGCTCCGTTTATATCGAATTTCGTTAAGTCAAACTTAGTTTATACAACTTTATTTTAGCTCGATTGCGAAACAAGTTATTACAACTTATATTAATCAATCTCGAGACGTCATTCCTGATGGAATCCATCGCCACGAGGGAGAGAGAAAAAGTCAAACTTAGGCTATGTCGAAGTATTTTGTTCGGTCCGACGGAATTCGACATAACGGATGTAGACTGTAATTATATACGGTGTATTTTGAATAATGATATAGTATACACAATGGCTTATACCATCTTCCTGGTTCGTCTGCTAAATTATACATTACGACATAGTTACAGATGTTACTAATTTAAATATATTTATAAAGAACCAATATTTATAATAATCTATTATTAAATATATTTATAAAGAACCAATATTTATAAAAATATATTATTAAATATATTTATAAAGAACCAATATTTATAAAGATCTATTATTAAATATATTTATAAAGAAACAATATTTATAAAAATCTATTATTAAATATATTTATAAAGAACCAATATTTATAAAAATCTATTTTTAAATATATTTATAAAGAACCAATATTTATAAAAATATATTATTAAATATATTTATAACGAACCAATATTTATAAAAATCTATTTTTAAATATATTTGAACCAATATTGATAAAAATCTCAACAAAGTAGGTCATACTCATATAGCAAAGTGTTGCATAAACATTGTGTCATATTGTATCTTCTGTAAATCAATTTAAGCAAGGCTTTATGCACTTCGAACATGTTGCTCTATGCACATTTCTTAATAATGATCGTCACGCGGCTTTTCCGTTGTAATATAAAACTTTATATAGCTTGCACATAGCATACAAGCTTAACATATTTAGTAGCCTGGGAACAGGCGTCGATATATTTTGCCTTGTCAGTCAAATTAATATAATTATTTTAACACAGAGATTATTAATTGGGCCGTATTGAGTTTCTGATCATGTTATTTTGCCAGAAGTTAAAAAGTGAAAAATCGACACAGGCTACATATTTAGTACATTCATCTTTTTCTTTTAAATTTATTTGAGCTCGATTGCGAAACAAGTTCTTATAACTTATATTAATCACTCTCGAGACCTCATTCCTGATGGAATACATCGCCACGAGGAAGAGAGAAGAGGCAACGTGGAATTTAAATACCTTGCCTAAGAGCACAATCGTAACGGCTCCAGCGGGTCTCGAACTCCAGTACATCCGACCAGTCAGTCATGTACCATTCGACATATCTATGAACAATCAACCGTCACATACATAATAAAGTATACAAAACACCAGCCCTTGTTATAGACGGGTCAGTAGTACAGTGGTTGGACTGCGAACACAGGGACCGCAGGTTCGATCCCCTCATAATACTGACAATCTTTCAGATGGGATTTTACCCATATGTCGTGTGTCGGTGCTTTACAACGTGCACATAAAAGAACCAGAGGAGACGCTGGAATGGGTCTCTGTCTCTATCATTGAACTATCCTCCAAAATCTAAAACGACTAATCTCTTCAGGAGGCGTCGCTCATATGGGCAACCGGTAGCGACGATAAAAAATACAACAATAACATTATAACACATTCATCCCGTGCACAACTTTGTCATTGTTTTACATTTTGAGACATCGTTTCTAATGCAAATTGTGAATACGTTATATATATCTGGATGCATGAATTCCCCATATTTCACAACTGTAGTTGAGGCTATGTAAAATGTTTATAAATAATTGGTTTAAACATATTTATTTCCTACCATGTACATGATTATTTACAACAATTTAAATAAGGAATTGGACAGAAAGCTATACAGCTTACGGTTATCCTCTGCTTCCTAAATAATTTACACAAACATTTCATGGCATGACTATTTACAAGTTCAATATTCCTTTTTAGGTATATGGAAGTATAGGGAAGAATGATGTAATGATTACAAATCTTAATTCATGATATCTAAATAAATTGTGTGATACATCAGAGTACAATAATTTAAGTATAACGTCATAACTAAAATGACTATGCAATACTTAGTATATACTAGAGAACATAGAAAACGCACACCTACATGATATCCTAGAGGACATAGAAAACGCACACCTACATTATATACTAGAGGACATAGAAAACGCACACCTACATTATATACTAGAGGACATAGAAAACGCACACCTACATTATATACTAGAGGACATAGAAAACGCACACCTACATTATATACTAGAGGACATAGAAAACGCACACCTACATTATATACTAGAGGACATAGAAAACGCACACCTACATTATATACTAGAGGACATAGAAAACGCACACCTACATTATATACTAGAGGACATAGAAAACGCACACCTACATTATATACTAGAGGACATAGAAAACGCACACCTACATTATATACTAGAGGACATAGAAAACGCACACCTACATTATATGATTATTATTACATGAAAACGAAATACGAAGGATTCCATCAAAGATATATCCCATCTTTATTACAAAACACAAACTGATCAACTAAAAATATTCTAAAATGTTTAAAACTATGTATTTATATAGTTATTGTTTTTCATGTAAACACACACTTATCCGAAGTGTGCGTTTTCTATGTCATCTAGTATAGTATTTGTATAACACTTGGTACCACGAGGGAGAGGGAAGTTGCACTATGTATTTGTAAAACACTTGGTACCACGAGGGAGAGGGAAGTTGCACTATGTATTTGTATAACACTTGGTACCACGAGGGAGAGGGAAGTTGCACTATGTATTTGTAAACACTTGGTACCACGAGGGAGAGGGAAGTTGCACTATGACAAACACTGTACCACGAGGAGAGAAGTTGCACTAGTATTTGTAAAACACTTGGTACCACGAGGGAGAGGGAAGTTGCACTATGTATTGTAAAACACTTGGTACCACGAGGGAGAGGGAAGTTGCACTATGTATTTGCATAACACTTGGTACCACGAGGAGAGGGAAGTTGCACTATGTATTTGTAAAACACTTGGTACCACGAGGAGAGGGAAGTTGCACTATGTATTTGTAAAACACTTGGTACCACGAGGGAGAGGGAAGTTGCACTATGTATTTGTAAAACACTTGGTACCACGGGAGAGGGAAGTTGCACTATGTATTTGTAAAACACTTGATACCATGAGGGAGAGGGAAGTTGCACTATGTATTTGTAAAACACTTGGTACCACGAGGGAGAGGGAAGTTGCACTATGTATTGTATAACACTTGGTACCACGAGGGAGAGGGAAGTTGCACTATGTATTTGTATAACACTTGGTACCACGAGGGAGAGGGAAGTTGCACTATGTATTTGTATAACACTTGGTACCACGAGGGAGAGGGAAGTTGCACTATGTATTCCAGTATCTTGCATAAGGACACAATCACCTTGGTTCTGACTGGGACGTAACTAACAACCTCTCGTGCACACACCTGCATTTAACCTTCAAAATAGGTCATTGTATGCCAATCCAGCTGCACCTTGCATGTAACCTTCAAAATAAGGTCATTGTATGCCAATCCAGCTGCACCTTGCATTTAACCTTCAAAATAAGGTCATTGTATGCCAATCCAGCTGCACCTTGCATTTAACCTTCAAAATAAGGTCATTGTATGCCAATCCAGCTGCACCTTGCATGTAACCTTCAAAATAAGGTCATTGTATGCCAATCCAGCTGCACCTTGCATTTAACCTTCAAAATAAGGTCATTGTATGCCAATCCAGCTGCACCTTGCATTTAACCTTCAAAATAATGTCATTGTATGCCAATCCAGCTGCACCTTGCATTTAGCCTTCAAACTAAGGTCATTGTATGCCAATCCAGCTGCACCTTGCATTTAACCTTCAAAATAAGGTCATTGTATGCCAATCCAGCTGCACCTTGCATTTAACCTTCAAAATAAGGTCAATGTATGCCAATCCAGCTGCACCTTGCACTTAACCTTCAAAATAAGGTCATTGTATGACAATCCAGCTCCATCTTGCATTTAGCCTTCAAAATAAGGTCATTGTATGCCAATCCAGCTGCACCTTGCATTTATCCTTCAAAATAAGGTCATTGTATGCTAATCCAACTGCACCTTATATTTAACCTTCAAAATGAGGTCATTGTATGCCAATCCAGCTGCACCTTGCATTTAACCTTCAAAATAAGGTCATTGTATGCCAATCCAGCTGCACCTTGCGGAACACATACCTGTCTACCTGCAGTCACCGTGGCCTAGTGATTAACGAGCCCGCCTACGGAACGTGGGGTCGAAGGTTCGAACCTCGTCATGGGCTCATTCTGATATAGCCGGTTTGTGAGCCGCCAGCTAGTTAAATAATGGTTACCGATTGCATATCAGCCTGGCGCCTGGCCCACAAGGATATGATTCGGGAAGTACAGATGTCCATAAAAGGTGTCTCATAAGTCAGTAATGGCTGGCCCTTTCAATAGAGGTGACACTATAATAAACACACACTTTACTTTTTTAAAAATTACTTTGATACACAGTAACTATTTAAATCAAGCACTGTACCGAAGCAGCGTACGAGTTGGGTTTACTTAAGCATGCCATATACTCATTATTATAGCGATTATTTCTGTGATCTAACTGGTCTACTATGATATTTTCAATGTTTAATATTATGCTACATTCAAAAATAGATTGCTTAATAGCGGCACCACCACTGCACGATATGTACGGCACCCACACTTTAGATTTGTTGGTGTGTCCAAGCATGCCACGGTCTTGGACAAACCCGCCTGTGAAGTTCATACTGCGGCACAGAATGTCGGCGACGTCATCGTCGAAGTTGCGTACTGCGCATAGTACTCCCCACTGCGCACCCACTCTCATCTCCACCATGCCGGAATCTTGCTGAATGCCGTTTACAAGTCGCAATTCGTAAGCTGGAGCAGATATATAATAGATGTTTTAATACGATTGTAGTGTTTCCTTGTAGAACACCTACATTACTTAGTGGTGTTATACTTTGTCGATCACACAGTGTGTTATTATTACGAACGGACACATGTTATGACACTTCCGGTTAGAACATAAAACAGATACAGACGAATAAAGACGGACCAGTAGTTCAGTGGTAACACGCTAGACCTAGACTGGTAATCGAGGGATTGCAGGTTCGATCCCCCATCTGACCCTAATCAAATTAACAGTCTTTCAGATGGGACATTAAACCGAGGTCTCGTGTCGATGCTTTACACCGTGCACGTAAAAGAACCAGAGGAGACTCTGAAATGGGTCTCTGCCTGTATCATTGCACTATCCCCCAACACTCTAAAATGACTAATCTCTTCAGGAGGCGTCGCTCATATGGGCAACCGGTAGCGACGGTAAATAAACGTAAAACACACAAACACACGAATAAAGACTGCTCAGAACCCCACACGGGCTGTGTTGGTGTTCTCAAACATAATAACAATGTAAACTTACTAAAAAAAACCAAACATGCCCGTACTTGACGCAAACGAGTCTCAATCCTTCCGCTTAGCGCAGGGCTTCTCACCAATGTGATCCGGGTTCAATCCTCGGACCTGGAAGTATGTGATCTGGTACGATGGTCGCCAGATCGGACAGGTGGGTTTTCCCCAGGTTCTCCGGTTTCCTCCCACACGAATGACCACATTTACGCTTTCATCCGCGCCAAGGAGAGTGATTAATATAAGTTGTTAAAACTTGTTAAATAAAGTTTAGACTAAAACATATCATACAATGGACGAAACGATTCTGATATCGAAATAAATAACTTGGAGTAAGCATGTACTGTGCTTTCAAAGTAAAGTAATAACGGTTGTAAACAAACATTCGATACACTATTGCAGTATAGGTAAGTCAGGTTGTTAGCAGTATTAAACAATAAATCACAGTACCCGTAAGCTATCGTATATTGCCGTACCTATACCTAGTGTAATATTCTAACGGTATTATTACTTTACTTTGAAAGCACAATACTGGGTTGTATTTAATCCCTTAACGCGACAGTACATTGGTTAAAACGCAAACGTCTGCAGAATGTAATTTCCTATTATATAGGTATAATCCCCCCCCCCCTAAACTGAGTATTTCAACAAATAAACAAGCGTCGTATACGCAGTTTGTAGACATAACAAAATAATGTAAATAGGGTCGACATGTATGCGTAATACAATGCGTGTATCCTGAATACCACGATTTATCGTACATATGTACCGTTATATCTCACATTTGTGCCTATACATATTTATTTGTAGACTAATCTTAGTTAAATTGTCTCTAAGCGAAAGTATCACGCTTTTATTATTGACTCCAATGACAAACAAACGTCAGTTCGTGGATGACGGTTATTAACATCTGAATTATGTTGGAAAAGCTTTAGTTGCATCAATAAAATGTTAATTATTAGAGCGGCACAGAGTGGTAATACTTGGGACATGTCATGTCATATGGGACTAAATAATTATTGACAAAGTTAAATAACTCTGGTTTGTTTACTATTTCAATCAAACAGGAGTACATTCCCTTTCTTATGATATGCGATGAAAACCATCTCATCCTCCAAAAATGTATATACATATTTGGCAATATTTTATGTTTAAGCTAACGCATGCGCATACACAATTTCGAGCATACTGATGCCTACATTGTTCTACCCACGTTAAGTTGATACCTTTGTTCAACTATTTAAATTCCTTAATTAAATTTATATCTGATCAAAATTTCATATGAAGTTTTCGAGAGGCAATATGTGTATGATTTGCTATAAGCATATGACTATGTTTTATGCAATAAATTGTTGTTGTTGTTGTTGTTGTATGCTGTACAATGATTCGCGTAATACACATAGAACACTAGAAACATAGAACAATAGAAACATAGAACAATAGGACATATGATTGTATGAGTTAACATTTAGAATGATAACTTAAGCAAGTTCTTACTTTCCTCAAACTGGAAATACCGTTATTGGATACCTGTAGACTGGGAACAGGCGTTGATATATTTTGCATTGTCCGTCAAATAAATATAATATTATACTATTTTATTAGACACACATATCATTAATTGAAACGTATTGATTTTCTGATACAAGAAAAATCGCTTTTCCAGAATTTAAAAAAAAGAGAAAAATCGACAGACTGGAACCAAGCGAATTAACCCATGCCAGTGGAAGTCGTGATAGCGCAGTGGATGCGCGTTCTCTTCAGGTGCGAAATGTTCGGAGTTCGAGCCTAGCTGAAGTCGTAATTATGATTGTGCCCTTAGACAAGGCATTTAAATTCCACGTTGCCTCTTCTCTCTCCCTCGTGGCGATGGATTCCATCAGGAATTATGTCTCGAGAGTTATTAATATAAGTTGTAAGAACTTGTTTTGCAATCGAGCTAAAATAAATTTGTATAAACTAACCAATGCCAGTTGGTTTTATGTTTAAATCTCTATTTTAGTTTAAACATATTTTATTCGGATCAAATACATATATACATATATAAACACAATGTTTATACATTGGAACCGATATGGGTCGAGAAACAAGCTTAAGGCTTATATGAATCCCTTCCCATAATCTCTATTTTAGTCACATATTTGTACGATACATAACACAGATGATGTATATTGCATGCTTTTCGAATATACTGTTGTTCATTTCAGTTGCTTGTGTAGTGTTGATTGATGGAGTATTGTTATTTGTTCAATACATTTTAATTTTTATCTTAATAATAATATTTGTGGAAGTTGTGATAGCGCAATGATAGTGCATTCGCTTCAGGTGCGAAAGGCCTGGAATTCGAACCCCACTGCAGCCGTTACGAGTGCACCCTTAGGCAAGGCATTTAAGTTCCATGTTACCACTTCTATCTCCCTCGTGGCGATATACTCCATCAGGAATGAGGTCTTGAGAGTGATTATTATAAGTTGTGATAACTTGTTTCGCAATGGAGCTAACTAGATTTGTATAAACTAATCTAATAACATGAAGATATATATCAGATTTAAATGAGACACAGCCAACACTTTCTGTAGAAACCAACCACGGGGTATATCAAAACATGATGTTTGTTGACAGGTGACCTACATTGATACGGCGTCATTGGAGGTCATAATGGTGATAATTTATTGAAAACAATTGTAATACTTTCAAATGTATTGGCATAATCAGCAACTAGATTGCCTTTGGCCAGTTACAATGATAGAAATATGGCAAAGACATCACAAAACATGTTACAGATATACATATATAAACACATACAATACATTTAAGAAACAGTAGTAATTGACAGGGTATTACTACGTAATGACATAGCTTCTTTGATGTACTTAAAACATTTATCAAATATTTTTTATTTTTGCATGACATGATTGATATCAATTTATTTATTGATGGCCATGCTATGTAGAACAAATATTTCAATCTTATATCTCTTTATTTTTCACAACATATTAGAAAATGGTATTCTGATTCAATTACATTTTGATTGCATAATTTACATAATCTATTGTTTCCATTAAATCTTCCAAATTCAATTTCTAATTTATGGGATGTTAATCTTAAGCATGTAAAACATTGATGTAAACTATCACTAGAGATTTGATCAATATAGTCTTCATAACAGAATGTCAGCTTAAATTTACAATAATAATCAAGTTTCGACATTATGTTTACTGATGTATTCCAGTCTTGAACGAACTGGTCACGTAATCTCATTTTAAACATAGGTAAATAGTTCTTATTAGTATCAAAATTGAGTCGAACATTTGTAATATATTGTCATTATTCAGAATTTGCCTGTAACAATAGTTGGCTTGTATGATAAGAAAATAACTCACGCCGGTCATTGTAGCATAGTACTGCAGCAAACCATGTACAGGAAGTGACGTTGTCTAACCGGAAGCCACCGCATTGCGCAATCCTTGCTTCGTTTCCAGCACATTGCAGTTGTGATAGAATAGGCTCGTGTACTGTGTATCGACTGTATGGAAACGATCTGAGATGAAGACAGATATTTTGTACTTATAGATAATTGTAAATACTACAGCTACTTGTGGTGGTGCTCCTTAGCCAGCTGCTAAAGGTATTAACATCCTCTCCAGCCTGTTACCTGTTCTGTTTGTTTTTGGAATCTACAGTGGCACACACAGACATATGGCGACTCTCCAACTGTTGCTGGTGGTGGAATAAAATAGCCTTTGTCAGTATTGCAGGCAAGGACTGACACCCACAACCCGATGTAATAAAATATATGTTCTGTTTTCTATTTAATAATATTTTATTGCATTGTTTCATACATTACATTACAATTATACACACAATGCAATTATATTATACTATTTAATCTGGGGGGAAAAGCAAATGGGTAAGTTGTTCTGTGAAAATGCTGAGTTATTGGAACATGACAGTTAACGGAAGGCGAGTTTCAGTTGTTGTAATTGTGTTTTCACAGTAAATACGTATTGTTGACCATTTGTCAAGCATTTGGTAGCATTTGCAGGTGTTTCCAGGTTTTCGTTCATTTTCTCAGTTTTCAGAGTTGCTTAGGATGGAATAGGACAATTTATAAGTGTATCTTAGTGTTGGCTTTATAAGATATACATGTACATATTAAAGCTAGGATGAGTACACATATTTATATTGATATTTGAAATGCATCGTGGTT
Organism: Archivesica marissinica; assembly: GCA_014843695.1. Classification (NCBI taxonomy): domain Eukaryota; kingdom Metazoa; phylum Mollusca; class Bivalvia; order Venerida; family Vesicomyidae; genus Archivesica; species Archivesica marissinica. The sequence goes on from CM026400.1 coordinate 55,620,624, forward strand.
GTATTTGGATTTCAGCGGCAGAATTAGTTGCGAGTCTATTTAATGAAAACGAAATGGGTTTATCTACGATGTCCGATTAGCGCACTGGTTAACGCGCTCGCTTCTCACCAATGCAACCCGGGTTCGATCCTCGGACCGGGAAGTATGTGAGATGGTACCGTAGTCGCCATATCAGACAGGTGAGTTTTCTCCGGGTACTCCGGTTTCCTCCCACACGAATGACCACATTATACGATTTCATCCGCGCCAACGAGAGTGATTAATATAAGTTGTTAGAACTTGCTTCGCAATCGTTGTAAAACAATTAAAGTTTAAACGTTACGATAACTTACTGGCGTATGATAAACCAGTAGCATCTTTAGACGAACATCACCATGACGATTGTTCATAATGAGTAATAGATTGACATAGCTATCATAAAACTATCCAATTAATTATTGCAAATGCGTGGAATATGTGCACATACATGTCATAAATATATCGTACTGTAAATAACGAATTACCATTTATGCCATGATTTTTTAGTAGTTTAAATGTCGCCTACCACAGTGACATTTAAATCGGTCAAAACGGGATGCAGGAACACCACTCATAACTGCCTGAGCATAGTCGTACGCATGAGATACAAAGTAATATGCGCTCCGATCTACACACATGATACATACCGTGGGAAAACCAACATTACGGGTAATATCACTGTACATCTGGTGTCAAACTGTAGTGTAAATTAGTCACATGGCTGCATATGATCGTGTACATGTGCATTGCTATCCTTAAAGCGACATTACATCGTAAAAAGCATATACAATACATTTGTTGATGTATAAATGCATTTCTACTACAAATTCTTCCGAATACATTCGAACACTAACATTGAATCAATAAACAGTGTTTTTGTGATCTACAAGCTTTCAAAATTGAAAGTATGATTTCATATAACGGTCATCCACGCTCCTAAATTGACGTTTATTGTCATCGGAGTCAGTACTAAACGTGAGATATCGCCATTTAGAGATAATTTAACTAAGATTAGTCTACAAATAAATATACATAGGCAAGATAAAGATATATAACGGTAAATGTGCTCCATAAATCGTGTTATTCATGATGCATGAGTTGTATTACGCATGAATATCGACCCTATTTACATTATTTTGTTATGTCAACAAACCGCGTATACGACGTTTGTTTATTAGTTGAAATACTCAGTTTTGAGGCAAATATTTGGGAACAAATAATACCATATAATAGGAAAATACATTCTGTTGAAATGTGCGTTTTCACTGATGTAGTGTCGCTTTAATTGATGCGTTATAATTTGAATAATTTGATATTATCGTTCACTCGTTATATTGATTTACCCTCGGCGACATTGAGGACTAAATTCTCGTCAATGTAATTAATATATTTAGTTGTATACAAATTTATGTTAGCTCGGTTGCGAAACAAGTTTTACAATGTTACATTAATCGCTATGGAATACATTGCCATGAGGGAGAGGGGAGATGCAATGTGGAATTGTCTTGCCTAAGGGTACACTCGTAACGGCTACAGCTACACCGATAGCCAAGGCATACAGGACCGCACCCGAGGTTAAAGCGACACTATATCGGTTAAAACGCAAATATCTACAGAATGTAATTTACTATTATATGGTATAATATTTTCCCCAAATATTTTCACCAAATACTGATTATTTCAACAAATAAACAAACGTCGTTTACGCGGTTTGCTGACATAACAAAATGATGTAAATATGGTCAATATGCATGCGTAATACAACGCGTGTATCCTGAATCACAGGGATTCGGCATGTTTGGGGGTACTAGTATATATATTTAAGTACAGGGATTCTACTCTGTGGGATGTCAGATTTCGCATCGATCAGTAAAATGGCCCTATCTGAAACAATTTTGTACAAATCTGTCCAAATATAACGCCTATCACGAGTCTTTATATTGTTCTTCAAATAAAACACAACTTTAAGCTGCATGCATGTATACTTTGCAAACAATTGCTACAGACATTGGCCATTGCAGGTCACATTTCCATACTAGAAAAACGGGTTCTGTCAGCAGCAAAAAATAATCTTCGACGGGTGAGTTTTAACAGTGAATAACATTATCAATAAAATGTGTTTCCACTAACGTGTAGGTTTATTCGGCAAAAATGTACGTCAAAAAGAGATTTCGTAGAGTTTTTCAATTTGTTTTGAAAATTTGTCAAGCGGCGCAGTTCGCGTTGAAACGAGCGTTCTGATTGGGTTATTAGAATGTAACTAGATGTTTGTTTATTTTATGAAGAATAATCATAATCCAATCAGAACGCTCGTTTCAACGCGAACTGCGCCGCTTGACACATTTTCAATGTCTGTAGCAATTGTTTGCAAAGTATACATGCATGCAGCTTAAAGTTGTGTTTTATTTGAAGAACAATATAAAGACTCGGGATAGGCGTTATATTTGGACAGATTTGTACAACATTGTTTCAGATAGGGCCATTTTACTGATCGATGCGAAATCTGACATCCCACAGAGTAGAATCCCTGTACTTAAATATATATACTAGTACCCCCAAACGTGCCGAATCCCTGTGTCCTGAATAACACGAAGTATGGTACATATTTACCGTGATATCTCACATGTGTGCCTATGCATATTTATGTGTAGACTAATCTTAGTTAAATTATCTCTAAACGAAAATATCATGTGTTTAGTGTTGACTCCAATGACAAACAAACGTCAATTCAGGAGCGTGGATGACCGTTATATGAAATCCTACTTTCACTTTTGAAAGTGTGTATACCACAAAAACACGGTTTGTTTATTCAATGTTAGTGTTCGAATGTATTCAGAAGAATGTGTAGTAGCTATGTATTTATACGTGAAATAAATGTCGCTTTATACCATATAATAGCAAATTACATTCTGCGGACATTTGCGTTTTCAATGATGTAGAATCACTTTAAATACATGTATTTAAACACACTACATGATACCATTGGGCTTTTAGTCATCAAAACTATTTACATAGATGGCAAGGAGCCATTGTTTATATAATTGTGTTCGTAATGTTTTATCATTTGAATAAACCAATTTCTAAATTATTATTATATTATAAGTTTATTTAACCAAAAAAAGTGTGCCCTTAAGCAAGGCACGAGACCTCGGTTTAAAGTCCCATCTGAAAGACTGATAATTTTATTAGGGTCAGACGGGGGATAGAGAAGAGCTATGTGGAATTTAAATGCCTTGCCTATGTTATTGTTCATATATAAAATGTTTAAACTTCGATTGCGAAGCTAGTCTAACAACTTATCTTAATCACTCTCGTTGGAGCGGATGAAAGCGTAAATGTGGTCATTCGTGTGGGAGGAAACCGGAGTACCCGGAGAAAACCCACCTGTCCTATCTGGCGACAACCGTACCATCTCACATACGTCCCAGTCCGAGGATCGGACCCGGGTTGCATTGGTGAGAAGCGAACGCGCTACACACTGCTCTAATCGGACACTCGTATGGCCGTTTCGTAAGGAAGCAAAAAATGGAGCTTCGTGTGTGAATTGGATACGATGTACAACCGAGAGGCGGCGAGTTCAAGAAGCGCCAGTAGCACACAGTCGTGGTGTATGCAAGACGTTAACAAATCCACATTGCCTCTTCTCTTCCCTCAATGCGGTGGACCCCTCCAGCGATTAATCTCATATTGTAAAATCTTGTTTCGCAATAGAGCTGAAATAAATGACTACTATTTTAGTAAGGAAGTGGTGAAATGATATACATATATAATTCTATTAATAAATTCAACACTTTTCGACAATCCTTTCTCCATATTCCACTGTGCACGCTCAGGCCTTTCTCCATATTCCATTGTGCAAGCGCAGTCCTTTCTCCATATTCCACTGTGCAAGCGCAGTCCCTTCTCTATATTCCATTGTGCAAACGCAGTCCGTTCTCCATATTCCATTGTGCAAGCGCAGTCCTTTCACCATATTCCACTGTGCAAGCGCAGTCCTTTCTCCATATTCCATTGTGCAAGCGCAGTCCTTTCTCCATATTCCACTGTACCAGCGCAGTCCTTTCTCCATATTCCACTGTGCAAGCTCAGTCCTTTCTCCATATTCCACTCTGCAAGCGCAGTCTTTTCTCCATATTCAACTATCCAAGCTCAGTCCTTTCTCCATATTCCACTGTGCCAGCGCAGTCCTTTCTCCATATTCCACTGTGCTAGCGCAGTCCTTTCTCCATACTCCACTGTGCCAGCACAGTCCTTTCTCCCTATTCCACTGTGCAAGCGTAGTCCTTTATCCATAGTCAACAGTGCAAGCGCTGTCCTTTCTCCATATTCCACTGTGCAAGCACAGTCCTCTCTCCATATTCCACTGTGCCAGCACATTCCTTTCTCCATATTCCACTGTGCACGCGCTGTCCTTTCTCCATATTCCACTGTACTAGCACAGCCTTTCTCCATATTCCACTGTACTAGCACAGTCCTTTCTCCATATTCCACTGAGCCAGCGCAGTCCTTTCTCCATATTCCACTGTACCAGCACATTCCTTTCTCCATTTTCCACTGTACCAGCACATTCATTTCTCCATATTCCACTGTGCCAGCACATTCTTTTCTCCATATTCCACTGTACCAGCACAGTCCTTTCTCCATAGTCCACTGTGCAAGCGCTGTCCTTTCTCCATATTCCACTGTGCAAGCGCAGTCCTTTCTCCATATTCCACTGTGCAAACGCAGTCCTTTCTCCATATTCCACTCTGCAAGAGCAGTCCTTTCTCCATATTCCACTCTGCAAGCGCAGTCCTTTCTCCATAGTCCACTGTGCAAACGCAGTCCTTTCTCCATATTCCACTCTGCAAGCGCAGTCTTTTCTCCATATTCAACTATGCAAGCTCAGTCCTCTCTCCATATTCAACTATGTAAGCGCAGTCCTCTCTCCATATTCCACTTTGCCAGCGCAGTCCTTTCTCCATATTCCACTGTGCCAGCGCAGTCCTTTCTCCATAGTCCACTGTGCCAGCGTAGTCTTTTCTCCATAGTCCACTGTGCAAGCGCTGTCCTTTCTCCATATTCCACTGTGCAAGCGTAGTCCTTTCTCCATAGTCCACTGTGCAAGCGTAGTCCTTTCTCCATATTCCACTGTGCCAGCGCAGTCCTTTCTCCATAGTCCACTGTGCAAGCGTAGTCCTTTCTCCATAGACCACTGTGCAAGCGCTGTCCTTTCTCCATATTCCACTGTGCAAGCGTAGTCCTTTCTCCATAGTCCACTGTGCAAGCGTAGTCCTTTCTTCATATTCCACTGTGCAAGTGTAGTCCTTTCTCCATAGTCCACTGTGCAAGCGTAGTCCTTTCTCCATAGTCCACTGTGCAAGCGTAGTCCTTTCTCCATAGTCCACTGTGCAAGCGTAGTCCTTTCTCCATAGTCCACTGTGCAAGCGCTGTCCTTTCTCCATATTCCACTGTGCAAGCGTAGTCCTTTCTCCATAGTCCAATGTTCAAGCGTAGTCCTTTCTCCATAGTCCACTGTGCAAGCGTAGTCCTTTCTCCATAGTCCACTGTGCAAGCGTAGTCCTTTCTCCATAGTCCACTGTGCACGCGTAGTCCTTTCTCCATAGTCCACTGTGCAAGTGCTTTCCTTTCTCCATATTCCATTGTGCAAGCGTACTCCTTTCTCCATAGTCCACTGTGCAAGCGCTGTCCTTTCTCCATATTCCACTGTGCAAGCGCAGTCCTCTCCATATTCCACTGTGCCAGCACATTCCTTTCTCCATATTCCACTGTGCATGTGCTGTCCTTTCTCCATATTCCACTGTACTAGCACAGCCTTTCTCCATATTCCACTGTGCCAACGCAGTCCTTTCTCCATATTCCACTGTACTAGCACAGTCCTTTCTCCATATTCCACTGTGCCAGCACATTCCTTTCTCCATAGTCCACTGTGCCAGCACATTCCTTTCTCCATATTTCACTGTGCCAGCACATTCCTTTCTCCATATTCCACTGTGCCAGCACATTCCTTTCTCCATAGTCCACTGTGCCAACGCAGTCCTTTCTCCATATTCCACTGTGCCAGCACATTCCTTTCTCCATATTCCACTGTACTAGCACAGTCCTTTCTCCATATTCCACGGTGCCAGCACAGTCCTTTCTCCATATTCCACTGTGCCAGCACATTCCTTTCTCCATATTTCACTGTGCCAGCACATTCCTTTCTCCATATTCCACTGTGCCAGCACATTCCTTTCTCCATAGTCCACTGTGCCAACGCAGTCCTTTCTCCATATTCCACTGTACTAGCACAGTCCTTTCTCCATATTCCACTGTGCCAGCACAGTCCTTTCTCCATATTCCACTGTGCCAACGCAGTCCTTTCTCCATATTCCACTGTGCCAGCACAGTCCTTTCTCCATATTCCACTGTGCCAGCACAGTCCTTTCTCCATATTCCACTATGCCAGCACAGGACTTTCTCCATATTCCACTGTGCCAGCACAGTCATTTTACCATATTCCACTATGCATGAGCAGTCCTTTCTCCATAGTCCACTGTGCCAGCGCAGTCCTTTCTCAATATTCCACTGTGCCAGCACATTCCTTTCTCCATATTCCACTGTACCAGCACATTCATTTCTCCATATTCCACTGTGCCAGCACATACCTTTCTCCATATTCCACTGTACCAGCACAGTCCTTTCTCCATAGTCCAATGTGCAAGCGCAGTCCTTTCTCCATAGTCCACTGTGCAAGCGCAGTCCTTTCTCCATATTCCACTGTGCAAACGCAGTCCTTTCTCCATATTCCACTCTGCAAGCGCAGTCCTTTCTCCATATTCCACTGTGCAAACGCAGTCCTTTCTCCATATACCACTCTGCAAGCGCAGTCCTTTCTCCATAGTCCACTGTGCAAACGCAGTCCTTTCTCCATATTCCACTCTGCAAGCGCAGTCTTTTCTCCATATTCAACTATGCAAGCTCAGTCCTCTCACCATATTCAACTATGCAGGTGCAGTCCTCTCTCCATATTCCACTGTGCCAGCGCAGTCCTTTCTCCATATTCCACTGTGCCAGCGCAGTCCTTTCTCCATAGTCCGCTGTGCAAGCGTAGTCCGTTCTCCATAGTCCACTGTGCAAGCGCTGTCCTTTCTCCATATTCCACTGTGCAAGCGTAGTCCTTTCTCCATAGTCCACTGTGCAAGCGCTGTCCTTTCTCCACATTCCATTGTGCAAGCGTAGTCCTTTCTCCATAGTCCACTGTGCAAGCGCTGTCCTTTCTCCATATTCCACTGTGCAAGCGCAGTCCTCTCTCCATATTCCACTGTGCCAGCACATTCCTTTCTCCATATTCCACTGTACTAGCACAGCCTTTCTCCATATTCCACTGTGCCAGCGCAGTCCTTTCTCCATATTCCACTGTACTAGCACAGTCCTTTCTCCATATTCCACTGTGCCAGCACATTCCTTTCTCCATAGTCCAAGCACATTCCTTTCTCCATATTTCACTGTGCCAGCACATTCCTTTCTCCATATTTCACTGTGCCAGCACATTCCTTTCTCCATATTCCACTGTGCCAGCACATTCCTTTCTCCATAGTCCACTGTGCCAACGCAGTCCTTTCTCCATATTCCACTCTACTAGCACAGTCGTTTCTCCATATTCCACTGTGCCAGCACAGTCCTTTCTCCATATTCCACTGTACCAGCACCGTCCTTTCTCCATATTCCACTGTGCCAGCACAGTCCTTTCTCCATATTCCACTGTGCCAGCACATTCCTTTCTCCACAGTCCATTAATTCGAATAGATACATTATGTATACGACAATCTGAAACATACAATACTTACGACATGAGGTCGTAGGCGAATCCTTTCTTGTATCCAAGTTCCCCGCAGACGACCTTAGCGTCGTCATTGTCAAACCCGTCACTACATATGAAGCCAGTACGCCCATCGTGCTCGATCATCACCTTGCCGCTCGAGGTATGGTGCCTGCCGCTCAGCTTGATGATATACTCGGGATATGAAACTGAACAAGGTTTCAATTCAGATGCAGAAATTACAAACTATTTAAAGCGACACTATATCGGTGAAAGCAAAAATGTCTGCAGAATGTAATTTGCTATTCTATGGTATTATTTGTTTCCAAATAGAGTATTTCAACCAATAAACAAACGTCGTATACGCGGTTTGTTGAGATAACAAAACAATGTAAATACGGTCGTAATACAACGCGTTTATCCTGAATAACACGAGGTGTGATACATATTTACCGTGATATCTCGCATGTGTGCCTATGTATATTTATTTGTAGACTAATCTTAGTTAAATTATCTCTAAATGAAAGTATCGCGTGGTTAGTATTGACTTCAATGATAACAAACGTCAATTCAGGAGCGTGGATTACCGCTATATGTAATCCTACTTTCACTTTTGAAAGTTTGTATACGACAAAAACACTATTTATTGATTCAATGTTAGTTTTCGATGTATTCAGAATAATTTGTAGTAGCAATGCATGTATACGTGAAAAAAATGCATTTTATTTGCTTTTTGCGATGTAATATCGCTTTAAAGCAATTCTGGAAGTGCATTTTAATATTGGCATTAAAATACAGTGTAATGATTGTGACACGACGAATTTCCACACAACAACGGCGCGTGTGCAAATCTGTTCAACAAATTACAATTATGGAGAGACGGCATAGAATGCAAACCCATTTCTTTGATTTAAAGGGACTTCTATTTTATTAACTGCAACTATCCGGGAGATTGATGGAATAGGATGCAGACGCCTCTTCGAAAAGCACATTTTGTCTGCATAGCAAACAAAGAAGCGTTCAGCAAACGGAGTTAAGAATTGATCCCGAACATGTATATTGGTTCACTTTAATAATTATTAATTTATTATTTAATTTAATTTATTAATTTAATTTATTATTATTATATTTTATGCAATTGTGTCATGCATTACATTACAATTATACACACACTGAACTAGCTGTGTACGATTTAATCTTGGGAAAAAAGCAAATGGGTTGGTCTACAAGTTATGACAACATTATTTACAGCCCTTCCCATCACTACAAGGAAAATTAACAATGTTGGATGAACAATTTCTGTTATGTATGATCTGATGTAGAAGAATACCAGATATATACAATTAAGCTTCGTGGTAAATATGTGTTAACTATTATAACATATAATGATTATTAATGAAAAATAATTGAAAAAGAAAAAAGATCAATGTACATTGGTTGAGCCTCGCATCAATAGTTTCTCCTACGAAGCATAAATAAGTTCAAATTGATGAGATAGTAACCTATTAGTATCCGTACAATAACTAGCTTACCTCTAACCAGATACTATTATGTTATTGTCTTAGAATGGTGGAACATATGCTCGGCGTATTCCAATGCTCGGCGTATACCTATGCTCGGCGTATACCGATGCTCGGCGTATACCAATGCTCGGCGTATACCTATGCTCGGCCTATACCTATGCTCGGCGTATACCTATACTCGGCGTATTCCTATGCTCGGCGTATACCTATGCTCGGCGTATACCAATATTCGGCGTATACATATGCTCGGCGTATACCTATGCTCGCGTATACCTATGCTCGGCGTATACCTATACTCGGCGTATTCCTATGCTCGGCGTATACCTATGCTCGGCGTATTCCTATGCTCGGCGTATACCTATGCTCGGCGTATTCCAATGCTCGGCGTATTTGTCGATATACGATGTATTTATATCCGTATTTAAACTATTTATATAGTTCTAGGCTGACAGAGCTTAAGCATGGTTCAATAACATTCAGTTGCGTGTATCGGTAGCCTGATGCAACTGTCACGTGACTGGTCCAGCAGACATATATAAACAAACAATTCATTGGGATCTGTAGTCCAGTGGTAACACGCTGGACTGGTAATCCAGTGATCACAGGTTTGATCCCCGTCTGACCCTAATAAAATTAACAGTCTTTCAGATGGGACGTTAAACCGAGGCCTCGTGTCGGTGCTTTACACCGTGCACGTAAAAGAACCAGAGGAGACTCTGGTATGGGTCTCTGTTTGTATCATGCACTATCCTCCAACATCTAAAATGACTAATCTCTTCAGAAGGCGTCGCTCATATGGGCAACCGGGTTGCGGGTAAGTATCCAATATATTTGACTATATTCCGAATGTCTTCGGATGATGAAAATCTGCAAATAGCCATGAACGAGAAAATGGTTACCATTTAATTGCAATACATAGCCGGAATATATATATTTTTATAAATAAACATGATCCTCATCGATAGCTGTAGCGGGTTCGAATCTCACGGAGGATGTCGAACTCTTTCATGTGGATGGTTGGTGGTTCTATCAGGTCTGTACCAATCCGTGCCTGAGGAGCACAGTGATCTTCATGTAGAGAGTAGCCAAGTTAAACCATTAATACAAACAAACATGAATAAACGTGTTAACAATAATAAACCGAATACCTGGCACAGCCGTGGTGGTTGTCGGTGGCACTGTGGTAGACCGGTCGACTTCTCTGTGATCTGGCATGTGTGCATCGACATGTGTGTGCTCCGTGGTAGTGTCTCTGTCATCCGTGTTAGTATTGTCTCCATGCTGACCATGTGACACTGTCCGTGGTGATGCAGAAGAGTTCACGCTCCAAATATAGACTGCACAGAAAAACACAAGGACAACAAAGAGACACACAAACAATACTATTGTCAACAACTTTCTAACCGATGCAGACTCCATTGTGTTTGTATTACAGTCACAACAACAACATCAACAACAACACTATTGTTTATAATTTCTAGTGCAACAAACCCACACAACCCTTTATAAAAGCATGTTTTCACTTTATTAAAATATATGTAATTCCAATTTAATATCCGTATTCAGCGAGACTGGATAAAGTTGTTCAATTGTAATTCATGATAATGTATCTACATCATGGCTTGTTCACAGCAACGTTGTATAATCAACAATCAACGGGCCATTTGTATAATTAGGTGTCGCATGTACGATCCGTCAATGTCGTCTTTAGAATTTTAAACTTAACGCCGCTTGACGTTCTAGGCCAATGTAAAACAACCGTGTGTGTTTTACGTTTATTTATTGTCGCTACCGGTTGCCCATATGAGCGACGCCTTCTGAAGAGATTAGTCATTTTAGATTTTTGGAGGATAGTGCAATGATACAGACAGAGACCCATTCCATAGTTTCCTCTGGTTCTTTTACGTGCACGGTGTAAAGTACCGACACGAGACCTCGGTTTAACGTCCCATCTGAAAGACTGTTAATTTTATTAGGGTCAGAACGGGGATCGAACCTGCGATCCCTGGATTACCAGTCCAGCATGTTACCACTGGACTACAGATCCGTTTGTATTGTATCAGCTAGCCAGTGACCTAGATATATAGTTTATTTCAGTCTCACCAGCATAATTATAATACAATACAAACATGTACACATATATAAAACATAAAAACATAATGTATGCACCATATGTACACACACGCTGATACAATGAAGTTCATAACATAATCATAATTTATTACACTGATGGGCACGGGTTCGAGCCCCGCTCAGACCGTGTTTCATTTATATGAGAAAGTTGGCAGTTTCTTACGGAGGTCGGTGCACCCAAGTACTGGTTAACCGCTGGAGCCTGCCCAGGAAAGGTGTTGTTAGGTAAACTGCCCGCCGGCAATATAGCCCAAAAATGGTGCTGATGCAGGCGTAAAACCCGAAATATAATAATAATAATAATAATTTATTGACTTTCCTTGTACCATGTCGGCCATTTCTATTGAACGAATTAATTCCGGAAGGGATTTTAATACTGATGTTAAAACTGGACAAGTGACCATCATACTTAACGAAACCACAAAACAACACTCCTGCGACCGAGTATATAAGCATAAGTCTACTATTAATAATGTATTCAAATAGGATTTATGTAAAGTTGAAGAAAAAAGTATAAACTTTATTTATTTTACATCGATTGCGAAACAAGCGTTAACAACTTATAATACAACTAGTGTATCCTGAATAACACGATTTATGGTACAGATTTACCGTTATATCTCACATTTGTGCCTATTTATTCGTAGACTATTCTTAGATAAATGGTCTCTAAACGACATTATCTCGTGTTTAGTATTGACTCCGATGACAAACAAAAGTCAATTCAGGAGCATGGATGACCGTTATATGAAATTATACTTTCAATCCACAAAAACATTGTTTATTGATTCAATGTTAGTGTTCGAATGTATTCGGAAGAATTTGTAGTAGCACTGCATTTATAGGTGAAAAAATGCATTTTATTTGGATTTTGCTATGTAATGTCGCTTTAAATCTTGTAGAGCTTACAGTTTAAACTTTATTTATTTAACAACGATTGCCAAGCAAGTTCTAACAACTTATATTAACCACTCTCGTTGGCGCGGATGAAAGCGTAAATGTGGTCATTCGTGTGGGAGAAAACCGGAATACCCGTAGAAAACCCACCTGTCCGGTATGGCGACTACCGTACCATCTCACATACTTCCCGGTCAGAGGATCGAACCCGGGTTGCATTTGTGAGAGGCAAGCGCGCTAACCACTGCGCTAAGCGGACAGTAACGTTGAATTGCATTGTTGAAATGTGTAACCTAATTTCTCAATCATATAATTATACACATATATTAAGATTTGATCCGTTTTATGTGACACGCTTGACAAGTTTATTATCAATATTCCATATGGCGCATTAAATATGAAATATCCGATAGTGACAGTAATACGACGCTACCTGTGGACGACTATGAAGATGATTATGTTGATGTATATAATGATTCGTGCGCGTCTCAACCCGCTATACCTCAGCAACACGCTAGACCTCACCAACCCGCTATACCTCAGCAACCCGCTAGACCTCAGCAACACGCTAGACCTCAGCAACACGCTAGACCTCAGCAACCCGCTATACCTCAGCAACACGCTAGACCTCAGCAACCCGCTAGACCTCAGCAACACGCTAGACCTCAGCAACACGCTAGACCTCAGCAACCCGCTATACCTCAGCAACACGCTATACCTCAGCAACCCGCTATACCTCAGCAACACGCTATACCTCAGCAACACGCTAGACCTCAGCAACCCGCTAGACCTCCCCAACCCGCTAGACCTCAGCAACCCGCTATACCTCACCAACCCGCTAGACCTCAGCAACCCGCTAGACCTCACCAACCCGCTAGACCTCAGCAACCCGCTAGACCTCAGCAACCCGCTAGACCTCAGCAACCCGCTAGACCTCAGCAACCCGCTAGACCTCAGCAACCGCTATACCTCAGCAACCCGCTAACCTCAGCAACCCGCTAGACCTCAGCAACCCGCTAGACCTCAGCAATCCGCTATACCTCAGCAACCCGCTATACCTCAGCAACCCGCTATACCTCAACAACCCGCTAGACCTCACCAACCCGCTATACCTCAGCAACCCGCTATACCTCAGCAACCCGCTAGATTCACCAACCCGCTATACCTCACCAACCCGCTAGACCTCAGCAACCCGCTATACCTCACCAACCCGCTATACCTCACCAACCCGCTATACCTCAGCAACCCGCTATACCTCAGCAACCCGCTAGACCTCAGCAACCCGCTATACCTCAGCAACCCGCTAGACCTCA
>CM026400.1:55635308-55712277 GCA_014843695.1 Archivesica marissinica
CACTAGTATGACGAAACCATCGCGGGAAAAGGGCAATATCGTAACTACAACTAAGTCCTCGTGGTTAATGGCGCAAATTCCCGCAATACGTTCTTTCCCATTACAGGACTTGACCCCGAGGTTATAAAACTTCCCTCAGATCTCGAGCTTCGGTGATTTGATTGGTTAATTCTGAAACTTTCCTCAGATCTCGAGCTCCGGTGATTTGATTGGTTAATTCTGAAACTTTCCTCAGATCTCGAGCTCCGGTGATTTGATTGGTTAATTCTGAAACTTTCCTCAGATCTCGAGCTCCGGTGATTTGATTGGTTAATTCTGAAACTTAGCTCAGCTGAACCAATCAGAAGGATAGCCGACCGTATGAGCAACTCGATCGTCCAACTTCCACCACCAAGTTAGACCAACTGCTGGACGAGATATGTAAACGATTTCTTCCAGACCACTTCTCGATGGTATACGACCTACACACGGGCATTCACGACTTCAACCCGACCACTCTGATACGATTTCTATTCAATCATTCCAATCCATGCACAATCTCTACTCGATCATCCCGACACATACACAATCTCTACTGGATCATCCCGACCCATACACGATCTCTATACGATAATTCCGACCCATACACAATCGCTACTCAATCATCCCGACCCATACATAATCTCTGCTCGATCATTCCGACCCATACTCGATCACCCCGACCCATACACGATCTCTACTCGATCATCCCGACCCATACACGATCACTACTCGACCAGCCCGACCCATACACGATCACTACTCGACCAGTCCGATCCATACACGATCACTACTCGACCAGCCCGACCCATACACAATCTCTACTCGATCATCCCGACCCATACACCATCTCTACTCGACCAGCCCGACCCATACACAATCTCTACTCGATCATCCCGACCCATACACCATCTCTACTCGATCACCCCGACCCATACACCACCTCTACTCGATCACCCCGACTCATACACCATCTCTACTCGATCACCCCGACCCATACACAATCGCTACTCAATCATCCCGACCCATACACGATCTCTACTCGATCATCCCGACCCATACACGATCACTACTTGACCAGCCCGACCCATACACGATCACTACTCGACCAGCCCGACCCATATACGATCACTACTCGACCAGTCCGATCCATACACGATCACTACTCGACCAGCCCGACCCATACACAATCTACTCGATCATCCCGACCATCTCTACTCGACCAGCCCGACCCATACACAATCTCTACTCGATCATCCCGACCCATACCCATCTCTACTCGATCATCCCGACCCATACACCATCTCTACTCGATCACCCCACCCATACACAATCTCTACTCGATCACCCCGACCCATACACGATCTCTACTCGATCACCCCGACCCATACACGATCACTACTCGACCAGTCCGATCCATACACGATCACTACTCGACCAGCCCGACCCATACACGATCATCCCGACCCATACACGATCTCTACTCGATCATCTCGACCCATACATAATCTCTGCTCGATCATTCCGACCCATACACCACTCTACTCGATCACCCCGACCCATACACGATCTCTACTCGATCATCCCGACCCATACACGATCACTACTTGACCAGCCCGACCCATACACGATCACTACTCGACCAGCCCGACCCATACACGATCACTACTCGACCAGTCCGATCCATACACGATCACTACTCGACCAGCCCGACCCATACACAATCTCTACTCGATCATCCCGACCCATACACCATCTCTACTCGACCAGCCCGACCCATACACAATCTCTACTCGATCATCCCGACCCATACACCATCTCTACTCGATCACCCCGACCCATACACCACCTCTACTCGATCACCCCGACTCATACACCATCTCTACTCGATCACCCCGACCCATACACAATCGCTACTCAATCATCCCGACCCATACACGATCTCTACTCGATCATCCCGACCCATACACGATCACTACTTGACCAGCCCGACCCATACACGATCACTACTCGACCAGCCCGACCCATATACGATCACTACTCGACCAGTCCGATCCATACACGATCACTACTCGATCATCCCGACCCATACACCATCTCTACTCGACCAGCCCGACCCATACACAATCTCTACTCGATCATCCCGACCCATACACCATCTCTACTCGATCACCCCGACCCATACACCATCTCTACTCGATCACCCCAACCCATACACAATCTCTACTCGATCACCCCGACCCATACACGATCTCTACTCGATCACCCCGACCCATACACGATCACTACTCGACCAGTCCGATCCATACACGATCACTACTCGACCAGCCCGACCCATACACGATCATCCCGACCCATACACGATCTCTACTCGATCATCTCGACCCATACACCGTCTCTACTCGATCATCCCGACCCATACACAATCTCTACTCGATCACCCCGACCCATACACCATCTCTACTCGATCATCCCGACCCATACACCATCTCTACTCGATCATTCTGACCCATACACCATCTCTACTCGATCATCCCGACCCATACCATCTCTACTTGATCACCCGACCCATACCGATCTCTATTCATCATCCCGACCCATACACGATCTCTACTCAATCATCCGACCCATACACCATCTCTACTCGATCATCACGACCCATACACAATCTCTACTGGATCATCCCGACACATACACAATCTCTACTGGATCATCCCGACCCATACACAACCTCAACTCGATCATCCCGACACATACACAATCTCTACTGGATCATCCCGACCCATACACAACCTCAACTCGATCATTCCGACACATACACAATCTCTACTGGATCATCCCGACACATACACAATCTCTACTGGATCATTCCGACACGTACACAATCTCTACTCGATCATTCCGACCCATACACGATCTCTACTCGAATCATCCCGACCCATACACGATCTCTACTCGATCACCCCGACCCATACACGATCTCTATTCAATCATCCCGACCCATACACGATCTCTACTCAATCATCCCGACCCATACACCATCTCTACTCGATCATCACGACCCATACACAATCTCTACTGGATCATCCCGACACATACACAATCTCTACTGGATCATCCCGACCCATACACAACCTCAACTCGATCATCCCGACACATACACAATCTCTACTGGATCATCCCGACCCATACACAACCTCAACTCGATCATTCCGACACATACACAATCTCTACTGGATCATCCCGACACATACACAATCTCTACTGGATCATTCCGACACGTACACAATCTCTACTCGATCATTCCGACCCATACACGATCTCTACTCGATCATCCCGACCCATACACAATCTCTACCCGATCACCCCGACCCATACACAATTTCTACTGGATCATCCCGACACATACACAATCTCTACTGGATCATCCCGACCCATACACGATCTCTACTGGATCATCCTGACCCATACACAATCTCTACCCGATCACCCCGACCCATACACAATCTCTACTGGATCATCCCGACCCATACACAATCTCTACCCGATCACCCCGACCCATACACAATCTCTACTGGATCATCCCGACCCATACACAATCTCTACCCGATCACCCCGACCCATACACAATCTCTACTGGATCATCCCGACCCATACACAATCTCTACCCGATCACCCCGACCCATACACAATCTCTACTCGATCATCCCGACCCATACACAATCTCTACTCGATCATCCCGACCCATATACGATCTCTACTCGATCATTCCAACCCATATACGATCTCTACTCGATCATCCCGACCCATATACGATCTCTACTCGATCATTCCGACCCATACACGATCTCTACTCAATCATCCCGACCCATATACGATCTCTACTCGATCATTCCGACCCATACACAATCTCTACTCGATCATCCCGACCCATATACGATCTCTACTCGATCATTCCGACCCATACACGATCTCTACTCAATCATCCCGACCCATACACGATCTCTATGTGAACACCAAGTTACGGAATGCAGGTACACCAAGTCACGGAATGTAGGTACACCAAGTCACTGAATGCAGGTACACAAAGTCACAGAATGCAGGTACACAAAGTCACAGAATGCAGGTACACAAAGTCACAGAATGCAGGGACACAAAGTCACGGAATGCAGGTACACAAAGTCACGGAATGCAGGTACACAAAGTCACGGAATGCAGGTACACAAAGTCACAGAATGCAGGTACACAAAGTCACAGAATGCAGGTACACAAAGTCACAGAATGCAGGTACACAAAGTCACAGAATGCATGTACACAAAGTCACAGAATGCAGGTACACAAAGTCACAGAATGCAGGTACACAAAGTCACGGAATGCAGGGACACAGTCACGCAATGCAGGTACACAAAGTCACGGAATGCAGGGACACAGTCACGCAATGCAGGTACACAAAGTCACGGAATGCAGGTACACAGTCACAGAATGCAGGTACACAAAGTCACAGAATGCAGGTACACAGTCACGGAATGCAGGGACACAAAGTCACGGAATGCAGGTACACAAAGTCACGGAATGCAGGGACACAGTCACGGAATACAGGTACACAAAGTCACGGAATGCAGGTACACAAAGTCACGGAATGCAGGTACACAGTCACAGAATGCAGGTACACAAAGTCACGGAATGCAGGTACACAAAGTCACAGAATGTAGGTACACAAAGTCACGGAATGTAGGTACACTAAGTCACGGAATGCAGGTAAACAGTCACAGAATGTAGGTAGGCCCTACACTAAGTCACGGAATGCAGGTACACAGTCACAGAATGCAGGTACACCAAGTCACTGAATGCAGGTACACAAAGTCACTGAATGCAGGTACACAAAGTCACGGAATGCAGGTACACAAAGTCACGGAATGCAGGTACACAAAGTCACAGAATGCAGGTACACAGTCACAGAATGCAGGTACACAGTCACAGAATGCAGGTACACCAAGTCACTGAATGCAGGGACACAAAGTCACGGAATGCAGGTACACAAAGTCACGGAATGCAGGGACACAAAGTCACGGAATGCAGGGACACTATGTCAATACTTCTGGATGGTAGGAGCATCCATGTCATGGAAAGTAGACACACAAAGTCGTTCTCGGAAATATAAATGAAAAACAAAATTTTTCTTTACCAAGCAACACAATTTGATATACATGCATTTGTTTACGATGTAATGTCACTCTAACAAAATATATTTACATAGAGATAAACATTTATATTTCATAAATCACAGACTAACAACATAGTTAATAAACATTGTAAATTAGATAATTAGATAGCACATACTGTACTGTGTCTCACACTCCCAACCGGGCCCAGATAGCACATACTGTACTGTGTCTTACACTCCCAACCAGGCCCAGATAGCACATACTGTACTGTGTCTCACACTCCCAACCGGGCCCAGATACTGTACTGTGTCTTACACTCCCAACCAGGCCCAGATAGCACATACTGTACTGTGTCTCACACTCCCAACCGGGCCCAGATAGCACATACTGTACTGTGTCCCACACTCCCACCGGGCCCAGATAGCACATACTGTACTGTGTCCCACACTCCCAACCAGGCCCAGATAGCACATACTGTACTGTGTCCCACACTCCCAACTAGGCCCAGATAGCACATACTGTACTGTGTCTCACACTCCCAATCAGGCCCAGTTAGCACATACTGTACTGTGTCTCACACTCCCAACCAGGCCCAGTTAGCACATACTGTACTGTGTCTCACACTCCCAACCAGGCCCAGTTAGCACATACTGTACTGTGTCTCACACTCCCAACCAGGCCCAGATGCCTCAATCATTCGCATATCCATCAAGAATATTCAATGAATATCTTATTGACTTGTGGAAGTCATGATAGCGCATTCGCTGCCATAGGTGTGAGAGGTCCGGAGTTCATGCCCAGCTGTAGAGGTTACGATTGTGCCCCCTTAGGCAACGCACTTAGATTCCACAATGCCTCTTCTCTCTCCCTCATGGTGATGTATAAACATCAAGCTAGATTTGAAAGGTCTGATATTGAATGAGCAGTTGAGAAGTTTGTTGTCAATTAAGTTATTTCAAAAACTAATACGTATATCGTTACCCATGTTAAGTCAAAGCCAAGTAAATAAATTTGGACTGCCAAAATGATGCTGCATACCGACATGTAGGTGTTATTTAATAATTGATGGCTGTCCCACATCCAGATGATGAACACTAGTATTAAGTGGTCACCTGTCGTAAGTGGCCAAAATAGTCACTTCCCTTGAGCGACTGCTTAATACAGATAGGACTGTATGTACGGGTTAATCATCTGTACAAACTATTCTCACCTCAAACTTTCTTCAAAAACATTTCTATTCAATTTGTGTCCAAAACCTTTGTCTGAACCATTGGAGGGAGAAACATTGAACAACCGCATTATTTTATTTGGCCTCAGTAATGCAAACAGGTTGAGCTGTGTGTAGTAAGGAATGCTAGCTACAGCCTGTTGCTTAGTTTCTCCAGTATCTGTATATACTCTTCATATGTTTGAATCTCCTCTCTGTAGGCTGCCATCTGAAACAGAAGAAATGCATGTTTTGTTTAAAGTGACATTACATCACAAACAGATGCATGTTTTGTTTAAAGTGACATTACATCGCAAACAGATGCATGTTGTGTTAAAGCGACATTACATCACAAACAAATGCATGTTGTGTTAAAGCGACATTACATCACAAACAAATGCATGTTGTGTTAAAGCATCATTACATCGCAAACAGATGCATTTTTTATTTAAATTGAAATTACATCGCAAACAAATGCATGTTGTGTTAAAGTGACATTACATCGCAAACAAATGCATGTTGTGTTAAAGTGACATTACATCGCAAACAAATGTATGTTGTGTTAAAGCGACATTACATCGCAAACAAATGCATGTTGTGTTAAAGTGACATTATATCGCAAACAAATGCATGTTGTGTTAAAGTGACATTATATCGCAAACAAATGCATGTTGTGTTAAAGTGACATTATATCGCAAACAAATGCATGTTGTGTTAAAGTGACATTACATCGCAAACAAATGCATGTTGTGTTAAAGAATCATTACATCGCAAACAAATGCATGTTGTGTTAAAGTGACATTACATCGCAAACAAATGTATGTTGTGTTAAAGTGACATTACATCGCAAACAAATGCATGTTGTGTTAAAGTGACATTACATCGCAAACAAATGCATGTTGTGTTAAAGCATCATTACATCGCAAACAAATGCATGTTGTGTTAAAGTGACATTACATCGCAAACAAATGCATGTTGTGTTAAAGCATCATTACATCGCAAACAAATGCATGTTGTGTTAAAGTGACATTACATCGCAAACAAATGCATGTTGTGTTAAAGTGACATTACATCACAAACAAATGTATGTTGTGTTAAAGCGACATTACATCGCAAACAAATGTATGTTGTGTTAAAGTGACATTACATCGCAAACAAATGCATGTTGTGTTAAAGCATCATTACATCGCAAACAAATGCATGTTGTGTTAAAGTGACATTACATCGCAAACAAATGCATGTTGTGTTAAAGAATCATTACATCGCAAACAAATGCATGTTGTGTTAAAGCATCATTACATCGCAAACAAATGTATGTTGTGTTAAAGTGACATTACATCGCAAACAAATGCATGTTGTGTTAAAGCATCATTACATCGCAAACAAATGCATGTTGTGTTAAAGCATCATTACATCGCAAACAAATGCATGTTGTGTTAAAGCATCATTACATCGCAAACAAATGCATGTTGTGTTAAAGTGACATTACATCGCAAACAAATGCATGTTGTGTTAAAGAATCATTACATCGCAAACAAATGCATGTTGTGTTAAAGCATCATTACATCGCAAACAAATGCATGTTGTGTTAAAGTGACATTACATCGCAAACAAATGCATGTTGTGTTAAAGAATCATTACATCGCAAACAAATGCATGTTGTGTTAAAGCATCATTACATCGCAAACAGATGCATATTTTCATGTATGAATATTTACATCGTTATTGCATTTCCTATGATGAACGTATGTGCCCTGATTGTATTCATTTTTGTATGAGGGTTTCCAACTAATGATATGCAGCTGACATGAGCACTCGACGTTACGGTCGAGAGAAAAGGCATGTGTTACAAATTACGCTGTACTAGGGATAATCAACTTACCTGTTCCGGCACATGGTAAGTTGTAAATCTGGACGAAAATCAGTGTGCTATATTTTCATTGGTGTAATTGAAAAGAATAATTCATGTAAATATAAGTAATGAATCGCTGCGCATCCACACTACCTTTAAACATGCCCAATGTCAGCCTCAAATCTAAAATATAACATTACAAACAAATTAGCCGTTACGATTGTGCCCTTAGGCAAGGCATTTAAATTCCACGTTGCCTCTTCTCTCTCCCTCGTGGCGATGGATTTCGTCAGGAATGAGGTCTCGAGAGTGATTAACATAAGTTGTAAGAACTTGTTTCGCAATCGAGCTAAAATAAATTTGTATAAACTAAACTAAACTATGAACAAACCTTTTCAACGTCCCCTTTATATTTGTCCGTACAGATCTTTTCTTTTCTCTCCAGAGATGCTAATTTTTTCTCAACTGCCAATATCTTCTTCTGGAATTTTCCAATCATTAGAGAATAGTCGACAACATCCTGAAATATCCAAGTAAAACCCTGACTTACACAACATCCTGAAATATCCAATAAAACCCTGACTTACACCACATCTCTCTGTTTAGTCTCTATAAACCCTGACTTACACCACATCCTGAAATATCCAAGTAAAACCCTGACTTACACCACATCCTGAAATATCCAAGTAAAACCCTGACTTACACCACATCCTGAAATATCCAAGTAAAACCCTGACTTACACCACATCCTGAAATATCCAAGTAAAACCCTGACTTACACCACATCTCTCTGTTTAGTCTCTGTAAACCCTGACTTATATCTCTCTGTTTAGTCTCTGTAAACCCTGACTTGTCATGGTTCACGTACCTCGGTCCTGGTTCACTTACCTCGGTCCTGGTTCACTTATCTCGGTCATGGTTCACTTACCTCGGTCCTGGTTCACTTACCTTGGTCCTGGTTCACTTACCTTGGTCCTGGTTCACTTACCTTGGTCATGGTTCACTTACTTTGGTCCTGGTTCACGTACCTCGGTCCTGGTTCACGTACCTCGGTCCTGGTTCACTTACCTCGGTCCTGGTTCACTTACCTTGGTCCTGGTTCACTTACCTCGGTCCTGGTTCACTTACCTCGGTCCTGGTTCACTTACCTCGGTAATGGTTAACTTACCTTGGTCATGGTTCATGTACCTCGGTCATGGTTCACTTACCTTGGTCCTGGTTCACTTACCTCGGTAATGGTTCACTTACCTCGGTCCTGGTTCACTTACCTCGGTCCTGGTTCACTTACCTTGGTCATGGTTCACGTACCTCGGTCATGGTTCACGTACCTCGGTCATGGTTCACTTACCTTGGTCATGGTTCACGTACCTCGGTCATGGTTCACATATCTCGGTCATGGTTCACTTACCTTGTGTCCTGGTTCACTTACCTAGGTCCTGGTTCACTTACCTCGGTAATGGTTCACTTACCTCGGTCATGGTTCATTTACCTTGTGTCCTGGTTCACTTACCTAGGTCCTGGTTCACTTACCTCGGTCCTGGTTCACTTACCTCGGTCCTGGTTCACTTACCTCGGTAATGATTCACTTACCTTGATCCTGGTTCACTTACCTTGTGTCATGTGTTCTAAAGGGGTTTGACATTGCATGTTTTACCTGAAGGTTGATGTGAACTAGTATTCCTGGGGCTATCTGCTTCTGTACGCACCCTGGAGCAGACGTAGCATCGCTGGTCAGTGCCAGTGATTTCATCCGTAAGAGGGCGTTGAACACACTCCGGTACTGACTCAACACCTCACAACTCTCAGCACAACACTGTACACACACTGAAATATAATATATAGCATGCAATACTGTACACACACTGAAATATAATATATAGCATGCAACACTGTAACATTTCTACACACGCACGCACGCCTGGCAGGCTGATACCTGAAACCTTACTCTGACAGGTCGATACCTGAAAACAATGCGTTATACTATTGTGTGTGTGTTTTACGTTTATTTATCGTCGCTACCGGTTGCCTCTAGAAGAGATTAGTGATTTTAGATTTTTGGAGGATAGTGCAATGATACAGACAGAGACCCATTCCAGAGTCTTCTCTGGTGTACAGCATCGACACGAGACCTCGGTTTAAAGTCCCATCTGAAAGACTGTTAATTTGATTAGGGTCAGACGGGGGATCGAACCTGCATTTACCACTGGACTACATTTCCGTCTGTTCGCGTCAGACATGGGGAACGAACTTGCATTTACCACTGGACTACCAGTCCAGCGTGTTACCACTGGACTACAGATCCATCTGTGAAAATGATTGAAACAGCTCCAACATGCATTTATTTGAATCGTCACAGTAAGGGTGACGTGGTTTATCAGACTGCATAGCGTGTTCTATGGTATCCATACATTTATTTGAATCGTCACAGTAAGGGTGACGTGGTTTATCAGACAGCATAGCGTGTTCTATGCTATCCTACCTTGTAGATGTTTCCGGGAGATGTTGAATGCTTGTGCTAGAGATAGGGTGCCGCTACAGATATCTCTCACCACTGTCATCTCTTTATCTATATCTGTATCCACCCAACCATACTGTCGAGTAGACAAAATAAACATGGAAAAACTGCAATTTGTAATTTCCTCATACTATAAATTTAAATGTACTTGCAAGGTTATTTGAAACAGTCGGTATTTATCGGGTATTCGTGAAGCCATTTCTTTCATGAAACAGTCGGTATCTACCGGGTATTCGTGAAGCAATTTCTTTCATGAAACAGTCGGTATCAACCGGGTATTCGTGAAGCAATTTCTTTCATGAAACAGTCGGTATCTATCGGGTATTCATGAAGCCATTTCTTTAATGAAACAGTCGGTATTCGTGAAGCCATTTCTTTAATGAAACAGTCGGTATCTATCGGGTATTCGTGAGGCCTTTTCTTTAATGAAACAGTCGGTATCTATCGGGTATTCGTGAAGCCATTTCTTTAATGAAACAGTCGGTATCAATCGGGTATTCGTGAAGCCTTTTCTTTAATGAAACAGTCGGTATCTATCGGGTATTCATGAAGCCATTTCTTTCATGAAACAGTCGGTATCTACAGGGTATTCATGAAGCCATTTCTTTAATGAAACAGTCGGTATCTACAGGGTATTCATGAAGCCATTTCTTTAATGAAACAGTCGGTATCTACAGGGTATTCATGAAGCCATTTCTTTAATGAAACAGTCGGTATCTACCAGGTATTTGTAGCATTATTTCTTGCATGAAACAGTTTACTTTGCACTAGAATCCTGTGTTACATACATACAGTACAAACCTGTTGTATTGTTGGGTAATCAGCTACACATATGCTGTCTTCTCTGGGTTCAAGTCTCTGATACAGCTCCTCCGACAGGTACGGCATGAACGGGCTGATTGCACGCAGGTATGTACTGGTGCACAGGTACAGGATTTGCCTCACTATGGTGGCTTCATGGGAGTCACGCTGCAACACCTGCTTCGTGTATTCCTGAAATCGCCATATCTTTGCTTGTATACAGTGTAATACAGCCATCACCTACTTTCTTATATCAACACACGTGTAATACAGCATGGAAGGATTCTGATTTTGAAGGTAATAAAATCCTCAACATTTTGCATATAGAGTAAAAACCCTCATAAAGACCACCCCTAAATTATGACCACCACGGTATTAAGACCACCCCAGTATTAAGACCACCCCAGTATTAACACCACCCTGGTATTAAGACCACCCCAGAGGGACCACCTCGGTATTAAGACCACCCCAGAGGGACCACCCCAGTATTAAGACCACCCCAGTATTAAGACCACCCCGGTATTAAGACCACTTTTCTCAGTCCGGAATTATTTCTTCTATATTTCAATGGTCACAAACCCCTATAATAGGACCACCCCATTATTCAGTAATAAGACCACCATTTTCAGTCTCAAATAACAGCAGAACTCTAAGATCAGTTTTGTCCAATTTCGCATGTGTTATCACACATTTTTATCTGACATTTAGCCGGCTACCTAAATCCTGTGTCATCTCATGTCATAAATGTGTATTGTATCATGTCATGTCATAAATGTGTCCTGTGCCATCTCATGTCATAAATGTGTCCTGTGCCATCTCATGTCATAAATGTGTATTGTGCCATCTCATGTCATAAATGTGTCATGTGCCATCTCATGTCATAAATGTGTATTGTGTCATCTCATGTCATAAATGTGTATTGTGTCATCTCATGTGATAAATGTGTATTGTACCATCTCATGTCATAAATGTGCATAGTGTCATCTCATGTCATAAATGTGTATTGTGTCATCTCATGTCATAAATGTGTATTGTGTCATCTCATGTCATAAATGTGTATTGTGCCATCTCATGTCATAAATGTGTATTGTGTCATCTCATGTCATAAATGTGTCCTGTGCCATCTCATGTCATAAATGTGTACTGTGTCATCTCATGTCATAAATGTGTATTGTGTCATCTCATGTCATAAATGTGTACTGTGCCATCTCATGTCATAAATGTGTACTGTGCCATCTCATGTCATAAATGTGTCCTGTGTCATCTCATGTCATAAATGTGTATTGTGTCATCTCATGTCATAAATGTGTATTGTGCCATCTCATGTCATAAATGTGTACTGTGTCATCTCATGTCATAAATGTGTATTATGCCATCTCATGTCATAAATGTGTACTGTGTCATCTCATGTCATAAATGTGTATTGTGTCATCTCATGTCATATTGTGCCATCTCATGTCATAAATGTGTACTGTGTCATCTCATGTCATAAATGTGTATTGTGTCATCTCATGTCATAAATGTGTATTGTACCATCTCATGTCATAAATGTGCATTGTGTCATCTCATGTCATAAATGTGTATTGTGTCATCTCATGTCATAAATGTGTAATGTGTCATCTCATGTCATAAATGTGTATTGTGCCATCTCATGTCATAAATGTGTATTGTGTCATCTCATGTCATAAATGTGTCCTGTGCCATCTCATGTCATAAATGTGTACTGTGTCATCTCATGTCATAAATGTGTATTGTGTCATCTCATGTCATAAATGTGTACTGTGCCATCTCATGTCATAAATGTGTACTGTGCCATCTCATGTCATAAATGTGTCCTGTGTCATCTCATGTCATAAATGTGTATTGTGTCATCTCATGTCATAAATGTGTATTATGCCATCTCATGTCATAAATGTGTACTGTGTCATCTCATGTCATAAATGTGTATTGTGCCATCTCATGTCATAAATGTGTACTGTGTCATCTCATGTCATAAATGTGTATTGTGTCATCTCATGTCATATTGTGCCATCTCATGTCATAAATGTGTACTGTGTCATCTCATGTCATAAATGTGTATTGTGCCATCTCATGTCATAAATGTGTATTGTGTCATCTCATGTCATAAATGTGTATTGTGTCATCTCATGTCATAAATGTGTATTGTGTCATCTCATGTCATAAATGTGTATTGTGCCATCTCATGTCATAAGTGTGTATTGTGTCATCTCATGTCATAAATGTGTACTGTGCCATCTCATGTCATAAATGTGTACTGTGCCATCTCATGTCATAAATGTGTCCTGTGTCATCTCATGTCATAAATGTGTATTGTGTCATCTCATGTCAGAAATGTGTATTGTGTCATCTCATGTCATAAATGTGTATTGTGTCATCTCATGTCATAAATGTGTCCTGTGTCATCTCATGTCATAAATGTGTACTGTGTCATCTCATGTCATAAATGTGTCCTGTGTCATCTCATGTCATAAATGTGTGTTGTGCCATCTCATGTCATAAATGTGTATTGTGCCATCTCATGTCATTTAATGTGTCCTGTGTCATCTCATGTCATAAATGTGTACTGTGTCATCTCATGTCATAAATGTGTACTGTGTCATCTCATGTCATAAATGTGTACTGTGTCATCTCATGTCATAAATGTGTACTGTGTCATCTCATGTCATAAATGTGTATTGTGCCATCTCATGTCATAAATGTGTATTGTGTCATCTCATGTCATATTGTGTCATCTCATGTCATATTGTGTCATCTCATGTCATATTGTGTCATCTCATGTCATAAATGTGTATTGTGCCATCTCATGTCATAAATGTGTATTGTGTCATCTCATGTCATAAATGTGTATTGTGCCATCTCATGTCATAAATGTGTATTGTGCCATCTCATGTCATAAATGTGTATTGTGTCATCTCATGTCATAAATGTGTATTGTGTCATCTCATGTCATAAATGTGTATTGTGTCATCTCATGTCATAAATGTGTATTGTGCCATCTCATGTCATAAATGTGTATTGTACCATCTCATCTCATAAATGTGTATTGTACCATCTCATGTCATATTGTGTCATCTCATGTCATAAATGTGTATTGTGTCATCTCATGTCATATTGTGTCATCTCATGTCATAAATGTGTATTGTGTCATCTCATGTCATAAATGTGTATTGTGCCATCTCATGTCATAAATGTGTATTGTACCATCTCATCTCATAAATGTGTATTGTACCATCTCATGTCATATTGTGTCATCTCATGTCATAAATGTGTATTGTGTCATCTCATGTCATATTGTGTCATCTCATGTCATAAATGTGTATTGTGTCATCTCATGTCATAAATGTGTATTGTGTCATCTCATGTCATATTGTGTCATCTCATGTCATAAATGTGTATTGTGTCATCTCATGTCATAAATGTGTATTGTGCCATCTCATGTCATAAATGTGTATTGTGTCATCTCATGTCATAAATGTGTATTGTGCCATCTCATGTCATAAATGTGTATTGTGTCATCTCATGTCATATTGTGCCATCTCATGTTATAAATGTGTATGTGTCATCTCATGTCATAAATGTGTCCTGTGTCATCTCATGTCATAAATGTGTATTGTGCCATCTCATGTTATAAATGTGTATTGTGTCATCTCATGTCATAAATGTGTATTGTGCCATCTCATGTCATAAATGTGTACTGTGTCATCTCATGTCATAAATGTGTACTGTGCCATCTCATGTCATAAATGTGTATTGTGTCATCTCATGTCATATTGTGCCATCTCATGTTATAAATGTGTACTGTGTCATCTCATGTCATAAATGTGTCCTGTGTCATCTCATGTCATAAATGTGTATTGTGCCATCTCATGTTATAAATGTGTACTGTGTCATCTCATGTCATAAATGTGTATTGTGCCATCTCATGTCATAAATGTGTATTGTGTCATCTCATGTCATAAATGTGTACTGTGCCATCTCATGTCATAAATGTGTATTGTGTCATCTCATGTCATATTGTGCCATCTCATGTCATAAATGTGCATTGTGTCATCTCATGTCATAAATGTGTATTGTGTCATCTCATGTCATATTGTATCATCTCATGTCATAAATGTGTATTGTGTCATCTCATGTCATAAATGTGTATTGTACCATCTCATATCATAAATGTGTATTGTGTCATCTCATGTCATAAATTTGTCCTCTGCCATCTCATGTCATAAATGTGTATTGTGTCATCTCATGTCATAAATGGTATTTGTCTTGTCATCTCATGTCATAAATGTGTACTGTGTCATCTCATGTCATAAATGTGTATTGTGTCATCTCATGTCATAAATGTGTATTGTGTCATCTCATGTCATAAATGTGTCCTGTGCCATCTCATGTCATAAATGTGTATTGTGTCATCTCATGTCATAAATGTATTGTGCCATCTCATGTCATCTCATGTCATAAATGTGTACTGTGTCATCTCATGTCATAAATGTGTATTGTGTCATCTCATGTCATAAATGTGTATTGTGCCATCTCATGTCATAAATGTGTATTGTGTCATCTCATGTCATAAATGTGTATTGTGCCATCTCATGTCATAAATGTGTATTGTGTCATCTCATGTCATAAATGTGTATTGTGCCATCTCATGTCATAAATGTGTACTGTGTCATCTCATGTCATAAATGTGTACTGTGTCATCTCATGTCATAAATGTGTACTGTGTCATCTCATGTCATAAATGTGTATTGTGCCATCTCATGTCATAAATGTGTATTGTGCCATCTCATGTCATTAATGTGTCCTGTGTCATCTCATGTCATAAATGTGTACTGTGTCATCTCATGTCATAAATGTGTACTGTGTCATCTCATGTCATAAATGTGTATTGTGTCATCTCATGTCATAAATGTGTACTGTGTCATCTCATGTCATAAATGTGTATTGTGCCATCTCATGTCATAAATGTGTATTGTGTCATCTCATGTCATAAGTATTGTGTCATCTCATGTCATAAATGTGTATTGTGCCATCTCATGTCATAAATGTGTATTGTGTCATCTCATGTCATAAATGTGTATTGTGCCATCTCATGTCATAAATGTGTATTGTGCCATCTCATGTCATAAATGTGTATTGTGTCATCTCATGTCATAAATGTGTATTGTGCCATCTCATGTCATAAATGTGTATTGTCATCTCATTCATAAATGTGTCTTTGTGTTTTGTTTGTGTTGTGTCATCTCATGTCATATTGTGTCATCTCATGTCATAAATGTGTATTGTGTCATCTCATGTCATAAATGTGTATTGTGCCATCTCATGTCATAAATGTGTATTGTGTCATCTCATGTCATAAATGTGTATTGTGCCATCTCATGTCATAAATGTGTATTGTGTCATCTCATGTCATAAATGTGTTTGTCCATCTCATTGTGTCATCTCATGTCATAAATGTGTTTGTGCTCTTGTTGTGTCATCTCATGTCATAAATGTGTATTGTGCATCTCATTATAATGTGTATTGTGCATCTCATGTCATAAATGTGTATTGTGCCATCTCATGTCATAAATGTGTACTGTGTCATCTCATGTCATAAATGTGTATTGTGCCATCTCATGTCATAAATGTGTATTGTGTCATCTCATGTCATATTGTGTCATCTCATGTCATAAATGTGTATTGTGTCATCTCATGTCATAAATGTGTACTGTGTCATCTCATGTCATAAATGTGTATTGTGCCATCTCATGTCATAAATGTGTATTGTGTCATCTCATGTCATAAATGTGTATTGTGCGTCATAAATGTGTACTTTGTGTCATCTCATGTCATAAATGTGTACTGTGTCATCTCATGTCATAAATGTGTCCTGTGTCATCTCATGTCATAAATGTGTATTGTGTCATCTCATGTCATATTGTGCCATCTCATGTCATAAATGTGTATTGTGTCATCTCATGTCATAAATGTGTATTGTGTCATCTCATGTCATATTGTATCATCTCATGTCATAAATGTGTATTGTGTCATCTCATGTCATAAATGTGTATTGTACCATCTCATATCATAAATGTGTATTGTGTCATCTCATGTCATAAATTTGTCCTCTGCCATCTCATGTCATAAATGTGTATTGTGTCATCTCATGTCATAAATGCGTATTATGCCATCTCATGTCATCTCATGTCATAAATGTGTACTGTGTCATCTCATGTCATAAATGTGTATTGTGTCATCTCATGTCATAAATGTGTATTGTGTCATCTCATGTCATAAATGTGTCCTGTGCCATCTCATGTCATAAATGTGTATTGTGTCATCTCATGTCATAAATGCATATTGTGCCATCTCATGTCATCTCATGTCATAAATGTGTACTGTGTCATCTCATGTCATAAATGTGTATTGTGTCATCTCATGTCATAAATGTGTATTGTGCCATCTCATGTCATAAATGTGTATTGTGTCATCTCATGTCATAAATGTGTATTGTACCATCTCATGTCATAAATGTGTATTGTGTCATCTCATGTCATAAATGTGTATTGTGCCATCTCATGTCATAAATGTGTCCTGTGTCATCTCATGTCATAAATGTGTACTGTGTCATCTCATGTCATAAATGTGTCCTGTGTCATCTCATGTCATAAATGTGTATTGTGCCATCTCATGTCATAAATGTGTATTGTGCCATCTCATGTCATTTAATGTGTCCTGTGTCATCTCATGTCATAAATGTGTACTGTGTCATCTCATGTCATAAATGTGTACTGTGTCATCTCATGTCATAAATGTGTACTGTGTCATCTCATGTCATAAATGTGTACTGTGTCATCTCATGTCATAAATGTGTATTGTGCCATCTCATGTCATAAATGTGTATTGTGTCATCTCATGTCATATTGTGTCATCTTATGTCATCTCATGTCATATTGTGTCATCTCATGTCATAAATGTGTATTGTGCCATCTCATGTCATAAATGTGTATTGTGTCATCTCATGTCATAAATGTGTATTGTGCCATCTCATGTCATAAATGTGTATTGTGCCATCTCATGTCATAAATGTGTATTGTGTCATCTCATGTCATAAAAGTGTATTGTGCCATCTCATGTCATAAATGTGTATTGTACCATCTCATCTCATAAATGTGTATTGTACCATCTCATGTCATATTGTGTCATCTCATGTCATAAATGTGTATTGTGTCATCTCATGTCATATTGTGTCATCTCATGTCATAAATGTGTATTGTGTCATCTCATGTCATAAATGTGTATTGTGTCATCTCATGTCATATTGTGTCATCTCATGTCATAAATGTGTATTGTGTCATCTCATGTCATAAATGTGTATTGTGCCATCTCATGTCATAAATGTGTATTGTGTCATCTCATGTCATAAATGTGTATTGTGCCATCTCATGTCATAAATGTGTATTGTGTCATCTCATGTCATAAATGTGTATTGTACCATCTCATCTCATAAATGTGTATTGTACCATGTCATATTGTGTCATCTCATGTCATAAATGTGTATTGTGTCATCTCATGTCATATTGTGTCATCTCATGTCATAAATGTGTATTGTGCCATCTCATCTCATACATGTGTATTGTGCCATCTCATGTCATAAATGTGTATTGTACCATCTCATGTCATAAATGTGCATTGTGCCATCTCATCTCATAAATGCGTATTGTGCCATCTCATGTCATAAATGTGTATTGTGTCATCTCATGTCATATTGTGTCATCTCATGTCATAAATGTGTATTGTGTCATATCATGTCATAAATGTGTATTGTGTCATCTCATGTCATATTGTGTATTGTGTCATCTCATCTCATAAATGTGTATTGTGTCATCTCATGTCATAAATGTGTATTGTGTCATCTCATCTCATAAATGTGTATTGTGTCAGCTCATGTCATAAATGTGTATTGTGTCATCTCATGTCATATTGTGTCATCTCATGTCATAAATGTGTACTGTGTCATCTCATGTCATAAATGTGTATTGTGTCATCTCATGTCATAAATGTGTATTGTGTCATCTCATGTCATATTGTGTCATCTCATGTCATAAATGTGTACTGTGTCATCTCATGTCATAAATGTGTACTGTGTCATCTCATGTCATAAATGTGTATTGTGCCATCTCATGTCATAAATGTGCATTGTGCCATCTCATGTCATAAATGTGTATTGTGCCATCTCATGTCATAAATGTGTATTGTGTCATCTCATGTCATATTGTGTCATCTCATGTCATAAATGTGTATTGTGTCATCTCATGTCATATTGTGTATTGTGTCATCTCATGTCATAAATGTGTATTGTGTCATCTCATCTCATAAATGTGTATTGTGTCATCTCATGTCATAAATGTGTATTGTGTCATCTCATCTCATAAATGCGTATTGTGCACTCATGTCATCTCATGTCATAAATGTGTATTGTGTCATCTCATGTCATAAATGTGTACTGTGTCATCTCATGTCATAAATGTGTATTGTGTCATATCATGTCATAAATGTGTATTGTGTCATCTCATCTCATAAATGCGTATTGTGCCATCTCATGTCATAAATGTGTATTGTGTCATCTCATGTCATATTGTGTCATCTCATGTCATAAATGTGTATTGTGTCATCTCATGTCATAAATGTGTATTGTGACATCTCATCTCATAAATGCGTATTGTGCCATCTCATGTCATAAATGTGTATTGTGTCATCTCATGTCATATTGTGTCATCTCATGTCATAAATGTGTACTGTGTCATCTCATGTCATAAATGTGTATTGTGTCATCTCATGTCATAAATGTGTATTGTGCCATCTCATGTCATAAATGCGTAGTGTGCCATCTCATGTCATAAATGTGTATTGTGTCATCTCATGTCATAAATGTGTATTGTGCCATCTCATGTCATAAATGTGTATTGTGTCATCTCATGTCATATTGTGTCATCTCATCTCATAAATGCGTAGTGTGCCATCTCATGTCATAAATGTGTATTGTGTCATCTCATGTCATAAATGTGTATTGTGCCATCTCATGTCATAAATGTGTATTGTGCCATCTCATGTCATAAATGTGTATTGTGTCATCTCATGTCATAAATGTGTATTGTGTCATCTCATGTCATAAATGTGTATTGTGTCATCTCATGTCATAAATGTGTATTGTGCCATCTCATGTCATAAATGTGTATTGTGCCATCTCATGTCATAAATGTGTATTGTGTCATCTCATGTCATATTGTGTCATCTCATGTCATAAATGTGTATTGTGTCATCTCATGTCATAAATGTGTATTGCCATCTCATGTCATAAATGTGTATTGTGTCATCTCATGTCATAAATGTGTATTGTGCATCTCATGTCATAAATGTGTATTGTCATCTCATGTCATAAATGTGTATTGTGCCATCTCATGTCATAAATGTGTATTGTACTTTGTTTGTTTGTGTCATCTCATATCATAAATGTGTATTGTGTCATCTCATGTCATAAATTTGTCCTCTGCCATCTCATGTCATAAATGTGTATTGTGTCATCTCATGTCATAAATGCGTATTATGCCATCTCATGTCATCTCATGTCATAAATGTGTACTGTGTCATCTCATGTCATAAATGTGTATTGTGTCATCTCATGTCATAAATGTGTATTGTGTCATCTCATGTCATAAATGTGTCCTGTGCCATCTCATGTCATAAATGTGTATTGTGTCATCTCATGTCATAAATGCATATTGTGCCATCTCATGTCATCTCATGTCATAAATGTGTACTGTGTCATCTCATGTCATAAATGTGTATTGTGTCATCTCATGTCATAAATGTGTATTGTGCCATCTCATGTCATAAATGTGTATTGTGTCATCTCATGTCATAAATGTGTATTGTACCATCTCATGTCATAAATGTGTATTGTGTCATCTCATGTCATAAATGTGTATTGTGCCATCTCATGTCATAAATGTGTCCTGTGTCATCTCATGTCATAAATGTGTACTGTGTCATCTCATGTCATAAATGTGTCCTGTGTCATCTCATGTCATAAATGTGTATTGTGCCATCTCATGTCATAAATGTGTATTGTGCCATCTCATGTCATTTAATGTGTCCTGTGTCATCTCATGTCATAAATGTGTACTGTGTCATCTCATGTCATAAATGTGTACTGTGTCATCTCATGTCATAAATGTGTACTGTGTCATCTCATGTCATAAATGTGTACTGTGTCATCTCATGTCATAAATGTGTATTGTGCCATCTCATGTCATAAATGTGTATTGTGTCATCTCATGTCATATTGTGTCATCTTATGTCATCTCATGTCATATTGTGTCATCTCATGTCATAAATGTGTATTGTGCCATCTCATGTCATAAATGTGTATTGTGTCATCTCATGTCATAAATGTGTATTGTGCCATCTCATGTCATAAATGTGTATTGTGCCATCTCATGTCATAAATGTGTATTGTGTCATCTCATGTCATAAAAGTGTATTGTGCCATCTCATGTCATAAATGTGTATTGTACCATCTCATCTCATAAATGTGTATTGTACCATCTCATGTCATATTGTGTCATCTCATGTCATAAATGTGTATTGTGTCATCTCATGTCATATTGTGTCATCTCATGTCATAAATGTGTATTGTGTCATCTCATGTCATAAATGTGTATTGTGTCATCTCATGTCATATTGTGTCATCTCATGTCATAAATGTGTATTGTGTCATCTCATGTCATAAATGTGTATTGTGCCATCTCATGTCATAAATGTGTATTGTGTCATCTCATGTCATAAATGTGTATTGTGCCATCTCATGTCATAAATGTGTATTGTGTCATCTCATGTCATAAATGTGTATTGTACCATCTCATCTCATAAATGTGTATTGTACCATGTCATATTGTGTCATCTCATGTCATAAATGTGTATTGTGTCATCTCATGTCATATTGTGTCATCTCATGTCATAAATGTGTATTGTGCCATCTCATCTCATACATGTGTATTGTGCCATCTCATGTCATAAATGTGTATTGTACCATCTCATGTCATAAATGTGCATTGTGCCATCTCATCTCATAAATGCGTATTGTGCCATCTCATGTCATAAATGTGTATTGTGTCATCTCATGTCATATTGTGTCATCTCATGTCATAAATGTGTATTGTGTCATATCATGTCATAAATGTGTATTGTGTCATCTCATGTCATATTGTGTATTGTGTCATCTCATCTCATAAATGTGTATTGTGTCATCTCATGTCATAAATGTGTATTGTGTCATCTCATCTCATAAATGTGTATTGTGTCAGCTCATGTCATAAATGTGTATTGTGTCATCTCATGTCATATTGTGTCATCTCATGTCATAAATGTGTACTGTGTCATCTCATGTCATAAATGTGTATTGTGTCATCTCATGTCATAAATGTGTATTGTGTCATCTCATGTCATATTGTGTCATCTCATGTCATAAATGTGTACTGTGTCATCTCATGTCATAAATGTGTACTGTGTCATCTCATGTCATAAATGTGTATTGTGCCATCTCATGTCATAAATGTGCATTGTGCCATCTCATGTCATAAATGTGTATTGTGCCATCTCATGTCATAAATGTGTATTGTGTCATCTCATGTCATATTGTGTCATCTCATGTCATAAATGTGTATTGTGTCATCTCATGTCATATTGTGTATTGTGTCATCTCATGTCATAAATGTGTATTGTGTCATCTCATCTCATAAATGTGTATTGTGTCATCTCATGTCATAAATGTGTATTGTGTCATCTCATCTCATAAATGCGTATTGTGTCAGCTCATGTCATAAATGTGTATTGTGTCATCTCATGTCATATTGTGTCATCTCATGTCATAAATGTGTACTGTGTCATCTCATGTCATAAATGTGTATTGTGTCATATCATGTCATAAATGTGTATTGTGTCATCTCATCTCATAAATGCGTATTGTGCCATCTCATGTCATAAATGTGTATTGTGTCATCTCATGTCATATTGTGTCATCTCATGTCATAAATGTGTATTGTGTCATCTCATGTCATAAATGTGTATTGTGACATCTCATCTCATAAATGCGTATTGTGCCATCTCATGTCATAAATGTGTATTGTGTCATCTCATGTCATATTGTGTCATCTCATGTCATAAATGTGTACTGTGTCATCTCATGTCATAAATGTGTATTGTACCATCTCATGTCATAAATGTGTATTGTGTCATCTCATGTCATAAATGTGTATTGTGTCATCTCATGTCATATTGTGTCATCTCATGTCATAAATGTGTATTGTGCCATCTCATGTCATAAATGTGTATTGTGTCATCTCATGTCATAAATGTGTATTGTGCCATCTCATGTCATAAATGCGTAGTGTGCCATCTCATGTCATAAATGTGTATTGTGTCATCTCATGTCATAAATGTGTATTGTGCCATCTCATGTCATAAATGTGTATTGTGTCATCTCATGTCATATTGTGTCATCTCATCTCATAAATGCGTAGTGTGCCATCTCATGTCATAAATGTGTATTGTGTCATCTCATGTCATAAATGTGTATTGTGCCATCTCATGTCATAAATGTGTATTGTGCCATCTCATGTCATAAATGTGTATTGTGTCATCTCATGTCATAAATGTGTATTGTGTCATCTCATGTCATAAATGTGTACTGTGTCATCTCATGTCATAAATGTGTATTGTGTCATCTCATGTCATAAATGTGTATTGTACCATCTCATGTCATAAATGTGTATTGTGCCATCTCATGTCATAAATGTGTATTGTGTCATCTCATGTCATATTGTGTCATCTCATGTCATAAATGTGCAGTGTGTCATCTCATGTCATAAATGTGTATTGTGCCATCTCATGTCATAAATGTGTATTGTGCCATCTCATGTCATAAATGTGTATTGTGCAATCTCATGTCATAAA
Source organism: Archivesica marissinica (assembly GCA_014843695.1). Taxonomy (NCBI): domain Eukaryota; kingdom Metazoa; phylum Mollusca; class Bivalvia; order Venerida; family Vesicomyidae; genus Archivesica; species Archivesica marissinica. The sequence goes on from CM026400.1 coordinate 55,659,881, forward strand.
TGTGTATTGTACCATCTCATGTCATAAATGTGTATTGTACCATCTCATGTCATAAATGTGTATTGTATCATCTCATGTCATATTGTGTCATCTCATGTCATATTGTGTCATCTCATGTCATAAATGTGTATTGTGCCATCTCATGTCATAAATGTGTATTGTACCATCTCATGTCATAAATGTGTATTGTGCCATCTCATGTCATAAATGTGTATTGTGCCATCTCATGTCCTAAATGTGTATTGTGCCATCTCATGTCATAAATGTGTATTGTACCATCTCATGTCATAAATGTGTATTGTGCCATCTCATGTCATAAATGTGTATTGTGCCATCTCATGTCATAAATGTGTATTGTGCCATCTCATGTCATAAATGTGTATTGTGCCATCTCATGTCATAAATGTGTAATGTGTCATCTCATGTCATAAATGTGTATTGTGCCATCTCATGTCATAAATGTGTATTGTGCCATCTCATGTCATAAATGTGTTAACGTTTCAATCATACAATAAGTATGTACATGTTAATAACCAACAACGATCATCAGACCAATTCATTAATCACGCATATAATTAATTAATATTCATAATGTAATGTGGAAGTCATGATAGCGCAGTGGATGCGCGTTCGCTTCAGGTGCGAATGGTTCGGAGTTCGAGACACGCTGGAGCCGTTACAATTGTGCCCTTAGGCAAGGCATTTAATTTCCACGTTGCCTCTTCTCTCTCCCTCGTGGCAATGGATTCCATCAGGAATGAGGTCTCGAGAGTGATTAATATAAGTTGTAAGATGTTTCGCAATCAATATAAAATAAATTTGTATAAACTATAATGATATGTGAAGTTTTCAAAAATAATGAAATGCCACATTTCTTACTTCCACTGACATTTAAAATAAATTTATAATCCTGGTTTAGTATGAATTATCATTTATTCCCCCTGCAGTTTATGAATTATCATTTATTCCCCCTGCAGTTTATGAATTATCATTTATTCCCCCTGCAGTTTATGAATGATCATTTATTCCCCCTGCAGTTTATGAATTATCATTTATTCCCCTGCAGTTTATGAATTATCATTTATTCCCCCTGCAGTTTATGAATTATCATTTATTCCCCCTGCAGTTGATGAATTATCATTTATTCCCCCTGCAGTTTATGAATTATCATTTATTCCCCTTACAGTTTATGAATTATCATTTATTCCCCCTGCAGTTTATGAATGATCATTTATTCCCCCTGCAGTTTATGAATTATCATTTATTCCCCTGCAGTTTATGAATTATCATTTATTCCCCTGCAGTTTATGAATTATCATTTATTCCCCTGCAGTTTATGAATTATCATTTATTCCCCTGCAGTTTATGAAGTATCATTTATTCCCCCTGCAGTTTATGAATTATCATTTATTCCCCCTGCAGTTTATGAATTATCATTTATTCCCCTGCAGTTTATGAAGTATCATTTATTCCCCCTGCAGTTTATGAAGTATCATTTATTCCCCTGCAGTTTATGAATTATCATTTATTCCCCTGCAGTTTATGAATTATCATTTATTCCCCTGCAGTTTATGAATTATCATTTATTCCCCCTGCAGTTTATGAATTATCATTTATTCCCCCTGCAGTTTTATAGCAAGCTATTCCTAGTACATGTAAATATAACATATGCGGTATCTCCTTTACTTCTTGTAATATGGCGCTGAACTCAGTACTGAGACCACCCCACTAATAAGACCATGTATTTTCCGAAGACCTGTAGGTTATTATAGGGGTTTATACTGTACCTTAAATGATTGGCTACCCGGAGACTGGAGGAAGGAGGTTTAAATCAATATACATCATTTGACAGTTCATAACAAGGCCTACAACTTCACCAGTCATTGGTCGGAAAGTAACATCGATTTTTTCCCAAATCTGGAGACTCCGAGAGGGATGATCGGGTAGGGGGTGAAGATCAAGTTAGGAGGTGCAGAAAGGGTTAGGAGGTGCAGATACAGATAGGAGGTGCAGATATGGTTAGGAGGTGCAGATATGGTTAGGAGGTGCAGATAGGGTTAGGTGCATATTGGGTTAGGAGGTGCAGTTCGGGTTAGGAGGTGCAGTTTGGGTTAGGCGCTGAGGATCGGGTTAGGAGGTGCAGATCAGGTTATGAGATGTGGATGGGGTAGCAGGTGCATTTCGGGTTAGGCGCTGAGGATCAGGTTAGGTGCTGAGGATCGGGTTAGGCACTGAGGATCGGGTTAGGTGCTGAGGATCGGGTTAGGCGCTGAGGATCGGGTTGGCAAGTCTGCAGTTGTCTCTATATTAGAACATCAATGATCTACAAACAATTATTGACATAATTTATGTTCATAAACTTACCAAATAAACATCACAGAATTCATTGAACCAGAAAGTATAGAGTGCCTGTGTTACATAATGTAGATCGGAGTTAGAGAAGTTACGCTCGGCTTCATTCACAAGGTGACTCAGTCGACTCAACATCCATCTATCTACAGGATTAGATATCACTTCTGTCTGTTACAATATAAACGATGAATTGATACATGTATCTACAGGATTAAATATCACTTCCGTCTGTTACAATATAAACGATGAATTGATACATGTATCTACAGGATTAGATATCACTTCTGTCTGTTACAATATAAACGATGAATTGATACATGTATCTACAGGATTAGATATCACTTCTGTCTGTTACAATATAAACGATGAATTGATACATGTATCTACAGGATTAGATATCACTTCCGTCTGTTACAATATAAACGATGAATTGATACATGTATCTACAGGATTAGATATCACTTCCGTCTGTTACAATATAAACGAAGAATTGATACATGTATCTACAGGATTAGATATCACTTCTGTCTGTTACAATATAAACGATGAATTGATACATGTATCTACAGGATTAGATATCACTTCCGTCTGTTACAATATAAACGAAGAATTGATACATGTATCTACAGGATTAGATATCACTTCCGTCTGTTACAATATAAACGAAGAATTGATACATGTATCTACAGGATTAGATATCACCTTATCCTATATGTGACATGTGAGATCCTATATGTGACCTGTGAGATCCTATATGTGATGTGTGAGATCCTATATGTGGCATGTGAGATCCTATATGTGACCTGTGAGATCCTATATGTGATGTGTGAGATCCTATATGTGGCATGTGAGATCCTATATGTGACCTGTGAGATCCTATATGTGATGTGTGAGATCCTATATGTGGCATGTGAGATCCTATATGTGACATGTGAGATCCTATATGTGACATGTGAGATCCTATATGTGATGTGTGAGATCCTATATGTAACATGTGAGATCCTATATGTAATGTGTGAGATCCTATATGTAATGTGTGAGATCCTATATGTGATGTGTGAGATCCTATATGTGATGTATGAGATCCTATATGTGATGTGTGAGATCCTATATGTGACATGTGAGATCCTATATGTGACCTGTGAGATCCTATATATGATGTGTGAGATCCTATATGTGGCATGTGAGATCCTATATGTGACATGTGATATCCTATATGTGATGTGTGATATCCTATATGTGGCATGTGAGATCCTATATGTGACATGTGATATCCTATATGTGATGTGTGAGATCCTATATGTGACATGTGAGATCCTATATGTGACATGTGAGATCCTATATGTGATGTGTGAGATCCTATATGTAACATGTGAGATCCTATATGTGACATGTGAGATCCTATATGTAATGTGTGAGATCCTATATGTGATGTGTGAGATCCTATATGTGATGTGTGAGATCCTATATGTGACATGTGAGATCCTATATGTGACCTGTGAGATCCTATATATGATGTGTGAGATACTATATGTGACATGTGAGATCCTATATGTGATGTGTGAGATCCTATATGTGATGTGTGAGATCCTATATGTGATGTGTGAGATCCTATATGTGACATGTGAGATCCTATATGTAATGTGTGAGATCCTATATGTGATGTGTGAGATCCTATATGTGATGTGTGAGATCCTATATGTGATGTGTGAGATCCTATATGTGGCATGTGAGATCCTATATGTGATGTGTGAGATCCTATATGTGATGTGTGAGATCCTATATGTGATGTGTGAGATCCTATATGTGATGTGTGAGATCCTATATGTGATGTGTGAGATCCTATATGTGACATGTGAGATCCTATATGTAATGTGTGAGATCCTATATGTGATGTGTGAGATCCTATATGTGGCGTGTGAGATCCTATATGTGACGTGTGAGATCCTATATGTGACCTGTGAGATCCTATATGTGACGTGTGAGATCCTATATGTGACATGTGAGATCCTATATGTGACATGTGAGATCCTATATGTGACATGTGAGATCCTATATGCGACATGTGAGATCCTATATGTGACATGTGAGATCCTATATGTGGCATGTGAGATCCTATATGTGATGTGTGACATGTGAGATCCTATATGTGATGTTTGACATGTGAGATCCTATATGTAACATGTGAGATCCTATATGTGATGTGTGAGATCCTATATGTGATGTGTGAGATCCTATATGTGATGTGTGAGATCCTATATGTGATGTTTGACATGTGAGATCCTATATGTGATGTGTGAGATCCTATATGTGATGTGTGAGATCCTATATGTGATGTTTGACATGTGAGATCCTATATGTGACATGTGAGATCCTATATGTGATGTGTGACATGTGAGATCCTATATGTGATGTGTGAGATCCTATATGTGATGTGTGAGATCCTATATGTGATGTGTGAGATCCTATATGTGACATGTGAGATCCTATATGTGATGTGTGAGATCCTATATGTGATGTGTGAGATCCTATATGTGACCTGTGAGATCCTATATGTGATGTGTGACATGTGAGATCCTATATGTGATGTGTGAGATCCTATATGTGATGTGTGAGATCCTATATGTGATGTGTGAGATCCTATATGTGATGTGTGAGATCCTATATGTGATGTGTGAGATCCTATATGTGACATGTGAGATCCTATATGTGATGTGTGAGATCCTATATGTGATGTGTGAGATCCTATATGTGATGTGTGAGATCCTATATGTGACATGTGAGATCCTATATGTGATGTGTGAGATCCTGTATGTGACCTGTGAGATCCTATATGTGACGTGTGAGATCCTATATGTGACATGTGAGATCCTATATGTGACATGTGAGATCCTATATGTGATGTGTGAGATCCTATATGTGATGTGTGAGATCCTATATGTGATGTGTGAGATCCTATATGTGACATGTGAGATCCTATATGTGACATCCTATATGTGATGTGTGAGATCCTATATGTGATGTGTGAGATCCTATATGTGATGTGTGAGATCCTATATGTGACATGTGAGATCCTATATGTGACATGTGAGATCCTATATGTGATGTGTGCGATCTTATATGTGATGTGTGACATGTGAGATCCTATATGTGATGTTTGACATGTGAGATCCTATATGTAACATGTGAGATCCTATATGTGATGTGTGAGATCCTATATGTGATGTGCGAGATCCTATATGTGATGTGTGAGATCCTATATGTGATGTTTGACATGTGAGATCCTATATGTGATGTGTGAGATCCTATATGTGATGTGTGAGATCCTATATGTGATGTTTGACATGTGAGATCCTATACATGACATGTGAGATCCTATATGTGATGTGTGAGATCCTATATGTGACCTGTGAGATCCTATATGTGATGTGTGACATGTGAGATCCTATATGTGATGTGTGAGATCCTATATGTGATGTGTGAGATCCTATATGTGATGTGTGAGATCCTATATGTGATGTGTGAGATCCTATATGTGACATGTGAGATCCTATATGCGATGTGTGAGATCCTATATGTGATGTGTGAGATCCTATATGTGATGTGTGAGATCCTATATGTGACATGTGAGATCCTATATATGATGTGTGAGATCCTGTATGTGACCTGTGAGATCCTATATGTGACCTGTGAGATCCTATATGTGACGTGTGAGATCCTATATGTGACATGTGAGATCCTATATGTGAGATCCTATATGTGATGTGTGAGATCCTATATGTGATGTGTGAGATCCTATATGTGATGTGTGAGATCCTATATGTGATGTGTGAGATCCTATATGTGATGTGTGAGATCCTATATGTGATGTGTGAGATCCTATATGTGATGTGTGAGATCCTATATGTGACATGTGAGATCCTATATGTGACATGTGAGATCCTATATGTGATGTGTGAGATCCTATATGTGATGTGTGAGATCCTATATGTGACATGTGAGATCCTATATGTAACATGTGAGATCCTATATGTGATGTGTGAGATCCTATATGTAATGTGTGAGATCCTATATGTGATGTGTGAGATCCTATATGTGATGTGTGACATCCTATATGTGATGTGTGAGATCCTATATGTGACATCCTATATGTGATGTGTGACATCCTATATGTGACATCCTATATGTGATGTGTGAGATCCTATATGTGACATCCTATATGTGATGTGTGAGATCCTATATGTGACATCCTATATGTGATGTGTGAGATCCTATATGTGACATCCTATATGTGATGTGTGAGATCCTATATGTGACATGTGAGATCCTATATGTGACGTGTGAGATCCTATATGTGATGTGTGAGATCCTATATGTGACATCCTATATGTGACGTGTGAGATCCTGTATGTGATGTGTGAGATCCTATATGTGACATGTGAGATCCTATATGTGACATGTGAGATCCTATATGTGACATGTGAGATCCTATATGTGACATCCTATATGTGATGTGTGAGATCCTATATGTGACATCCTATATGTGATGTGTGAGATCCTATATGTGAGATCCTATATGTGATGTGTGAGATCCTGTATGTGACATGTGAGATCCTATATGTGACATGTGAGATCCTATATGTGACGTGTGAGATCCTGTATGTGATGTGTGAGATCCTATATGTGACATGTGAGATCCTATATGTGACATGTGAGATCCTATATGCAACATCCAAATGTGACTGTCAAAATGTCAATTTTGATGTCAGAAAAACTTGTATACATGCAAGTGCTGCACTTGTTTTTCTAGTACAATTCTTTATGAAAACAGAGTGGAAGTCGTGATAGCAAAGTCGTAGCGCATTCGCTTCAGGTGCGAAAGGTCCATAGTTTGAGCCCCGCTGGAGCCATTACGATTGTGCCCTTAGGCATGCCATTTAAAATTCCACATTGCCTCTTCTCTCTCCCTCGTGGCGATGGATTCCATCAGGAATGAGGTCTCGAGAGTGATTAATATAAGTTGTAATAACTTGTTTCGCAATCAAGCTAAAATAAATTTGTATAAAATATGAAAACAGAGTCATAATTTGTAAGGATTTACTCCCACAATAATACTGGTTGCTATGGCAACACATTTTATTTTCATGAAACATTAATATGGTCAGAGTCCAATAATTATGTCACAAGATATTCTTAGTACATTACCTTTAAATTTACCGTGGACTGAAAGCCTGGTCCCAGTTTGTCCGACACAAACCTATATCCCTGCCATATTTTATTGCAGAAGTGACGATAACTTTGCACATGTAAAATATTCATACTGATTTCTGGATCTGTAAAATACAAACAATATTTATTATGCAACTTTAGCAAGAAACTTACCTAATACCCACAAATCTACTAGTTTTAAGAGACTTGTTTGTCTAATATGCTGCAAAATTAACAGAACTATTACCTGTATCACTATGTTATAGAAAATGAGTTATAAATAACTTGCTAAATTTCAAAACAGACATCTTTGACAAATCCCATACAACTATGTATATCTACATGTATAAGCTATATATCCACATTCACATATGTATAAGTTATATATCCACATTCACATATGTATAAGCTATATATCCACATTCACATATGTATAAGTTATATATCCACATTCACATATGTATAAGCTATATATCCACATCCACATATGTATAAGCTATATATCCACATATGTATAAGTTATATATCCACATTCACATATGTATAAGCTATATATCCACATTCACATATGTATAAGTTATATATCCACATTCACATATGTATAAGCTATATATCCACATTCACATATGTATAAGTTATATATCCACATCCACATATGTATAAGCTATATATCCACATATGTATAAGTTATATATCCACATTCACATATGTATAAGCTATATATCCACATTCACATATGTATAAGTTATATATCCACATTCACATATGTATAAGCTATATATCCACATTCACATATGTATAAGCTATATATCCACATTCACATATGTATAAGCTATATATCCACATTCACATATGTATAAGCTATATATCCACATTCACATATGTATAAGTTATATATCCACATTCACATATGTATAAGCTATATATCCACATTCACATATGTATAAGTTATATATCCACATTCACATATGTATAAGTTATATATCCACATTTACATATGTATAAGTTATATATCCACATTCACATATGTATAAGTTATATATCCACATTCTCATATGTATAAGCTATATATCCACATCCACATATGTATAAGCTATATATCCACATATGTATAAGTTATATATCCACATTCACATATGTATAAGCTATATATCCACATTCACATATGTATAAGCTATATATCCACATTCACATATGTATAAGCTATATATCCACATTCACATATGTATAAGTTATATATCCACATTCACATATGTATAAGCTATATATCCACATTCACATATGTATAAGTTATATATCCACATTCACATATGTATAAGTTATATATCCACATTCACATATGTATAAGTTATATATCCACATTCACATATGTATAAGTTATATATCCACATTCACATATGTATAAGTTATATATCCACATTCACATATGTATAAGCTATATATCCCCATATAAATAAACGTAAAATACACAAGATAATACACAAACATCTGGACAAGAATATAACACACTTGCTAAGAGGCATAATGTTACGCACATAATACCTTTGAAATCATACGAACACAGAGCAAATCTGAGAGCATCTGTCCCACACTCTGGTATACCATTCGGGAAGTCATGCTTCTGTCCTTTCTTAGCATTCTCTATCTCTTTAGAGTCCAGATTACTGGCGTCCACCTGATGATTTAAATCCTGAAATAAACAAGCGCAAGCATGGTCTGAAAAGTAGGCAAGTGTGGGGTTCCGCGTGTCACTAGCCATATAAGGGTTGTTAGCCACCGCCATACCAATGTGGGGTTTCCGCGTGTCACTAGCCATATAAGGGTTGTTAGCCACCGCCATACCAATGTGGGGTTCCGCGTGTCGCTAGCCATATAAGGGTTGTTAGCCACCGCCATACCAATGTGGGGTTCCGCGTGTCGCTAGCCATATAAGGGTTGTTAGCCACCGCCATACCAATGTGGGGTTTCGCGTGTCGCTAGCCATATAAGGGTTGTTAGCCACCGCCATACCAATGCGGGGTTCCGCGTGTCGCTAGCCATATAAGGGTTGTTAGCCACCGCCATACCAATGTGGGGTTCCGCATGTCGCTAGCCATATAAGGGTTGTTAGCCACCGCCATACCAATGTGGGGTTCCGCGTGTCACTAGCCATATAAGGGTTGTTAGCCACCGCCATACCAATGTGGGGTTCCGCGTGTCGCTAGCCATATAAGGGTTGTTAGCCACCGCCATACCAATGTGTGGTTCCGCGTGTCGCTAGCCATATAAGGGTTGTTAGCCACCGCCATACCAATGTGGGGTTTCGCGTGTCGCTAGCCATATAAGGGTTGTTAGCCACCGCCATACCAATGTGGGGTTCCGCGTGTCGCTAGCCATATAAGGGTTGTTAGCCACCGCCATACCAATGTGGGGTTCCGCATGTCGCTAGCCATATAAGGGTTGTTAGCCACCGCCATACCAATGTGGGGTTCCGCGTGTCGCTAGCCATATAAGGGTTGTTAGCCACCGCCATACCAATGTGGGGTTCCGCATGTCGCTAGCCATATAAGGGTTGTTAGCCACCGCCATACCAATGTGGGGTTCCGCATGTCGCTAGCCATATAAGGGTTGTTAGCCACCGCCATACCAATGTGGGGTTCCGCATGTCGCTAGCCATATAAGGGTTGTTAGCCACCGCCATACCAATGTGGGGTTCCGCGTGTTGCTAGCCATATACGGGTTGTTCGCCACCGCCATACCAATGTGGGGTTCCGCATGTCGCTAGCCATATAAGGGTTGTTAGCCACCGCCATACCAATGTGGGGTTCCGCGTGTCGCTAGCCATATAAGGGTTGTTAGCCACCGCCATACCAATGTGGGGTTCCGCGTGTTGCTAGCCATATAAGGGTTGTTAGCCACCGCCATACCAATGTGGGGTTCCGCGTGTTGCTAGCCATATAAGGGTTGTTAGCCACCGCCATACCAATGTGGGGTTCCGCGTGTCGCTAGCCATATAAGGGTTGTTAGCCACTGCCATACCAATGTGGGGTTCCGCGTGTCGCTAGCCATATAAGGGTTGTTAGCCACCCATACCAATTTGTGTGTATGGATAAACGGACAGTGTGAACACTAAGTTCTCCCGACTCTTCGAGATCTGGGACATTAACCTCTAGGTCATTAACCTCTGGGTCATTAACCTCCAGGACATTAACCTACGGGTCATTGACATCCAGGACATTAACCTACGGGTCATTAACCTCCAGGACATTACCCTCCGGGACATTAACCTCCGGGTCATTAATCTCCAGGACATTAACCTCCAGGTCATTAACCTCCAGGACATTAACCTCCGGGTCATTAACATCTGAAGCGAACATACTACTACTGACCTCTAACGGAGTGAGGATTCTATCACGTCTACGTACCTCTAACGAGTGAGGATTCTATCACGTCTACGTACCTCTAACGAGTGAGGATTCTATCACGTCTACGTACCTCTAACGAGTGAGGATTCTATCACGTCTACGTACCTCTAACGAGTGAGGATTCTATCACGTCTACGTACCTCTAACGAGTGAGGATTCTATCACGTCTACGTACCTCTAACGAGTGAGGATTCTATCACGTCTACGTACCTCTAACGAGTGAGGATTCTATCACGTCTACGTACCTCTAACGAGCGAGGATTCTATCACGTCTATGTACCTCTAACGAGTGAGGATTCTATCACGTCTACATACCTCTAACGAGTGAGGATTCTATCACGTCTAACGAGTGAGGATTCTATCACGTCTACGTACCTCTAACGATATTCCATGAATAACATCCATAGGATCTATAACATTGCCCAGTGATTTACTCATCTTCCGACCTTGAGCGTCTCGTAGAAGGCCATGTAACAAAACCTAAGCAATATGAGAGAGTATGTTTATTTACAAGAGAGTATGTTTATTTACGAGAGAGTATGTTTATTTACGAGAGAGTATGTTTATTTACAAGAGAGTATGTTTATTTACAAGAGAGTATGTTTATTTACAAGAGAGTATGTTTATTTACAAGAGAGTATGTTTATTTAACGCTTTGAATGCTAAATAGTTCAAATAATTATAGCAGACGACAATTCATAAATCTATTTTTCTTATTGCAACTGAAAACTCTGAAAATAAGGAATTCCAGAAACACTGGCTTATACTAGATACAGTGAAACCTGTGTTAGTGGTCATATCCCTGGCTTATACTAGATACAGTGAAACCTGTGTTAGTGGTCATATCCCTGGCTTATACTAGATACAGTGAAACCTGTGTTAGTGGTCATATCCCTGGCTTATACTAGATACAGTGAAACCTGTGTTAGTGGTCATATCCCTGGCTTATACTAGATACAGTGAAACCTGTGTTAGTGGTCATATCCCTGGCTTATACTAGATACAGTGAAACCTGTGTTAGTGGTCATATCCCTGGTTTATACTAGATACAGTGAAACCTGTGTTAGTGGTCATATCCCTGGCTTATACTAGATACAGTGAAACCTGTGTTAGTGGTCATATCCCTGGCTTATACTAGATACAGTGAAACCTGTGTTAGTGGCCATATCCCTGGCTTATACTAGATACAGTGAAACCTGTGTTAGTGGTCATATCCCTGGCTTATACTAGATACAGTGAAACCTGTGTTAGTGGTCATATCCATTAAGCAGCCAACCTGTATTAAGCAGCCAGTTTTTAGTCCGCCCCCGTGGTTGAGTGGCTAAGGTCGCCGACTTGTATACCACTGTAACCTATCATCACTGATGGTCACGGGTTCGAGCCCCGCTCAGGCCGTGTCACATTTATATGAAAAAGTTGGCAGTTTCTTACGGAGGTTGGTGCACCCAAGTACTGGTTAATCGCTGGAGCCTGCCCAGGAAAGGTGTTGTTAGGTAAACTGCCCGCCGGTGATATAGCCCGAAATGGTGCTGATGCAGGCGTAAAACCCAAAATATAATAATAATAATAATAATAAGCAGCCAGTTTCCAAATTCCCAATATGTTGTTTTATTATACATTTTTGTCCTATTTTCCATTTTTAATACGGGTAAAATACTTTAAAGAGATAGCAAAATATTATTAAATAAAGCACAAATAAGTATACATACCGTTATACATGGACTGATTAAAGTGTCAGTACATCACAAAAAGCACAACAATGCAGGTTATCAACCCGTCTTATAGGCGAGTAAGTACGGTATACATGGATTGCACAACAATGCAGGTTATCAACCCGTCTTATAGGCGAGTAAGTACGGTATACATGGATTGCACAACACTGCAGGTTATCAACCCGTCTTATAGGCGAGTAAGTACGGTATACATGGATTGCACAACAATGCAGGTTATCAACCCGTCTTATAGGCGAGTAAGTACGGTATACATGGATTGCACAACAATGCAGGTTATCAACCCGTCTTATAGGCGAGTAAGTACGGTATACATGGATTGCACAACACTGCAAGTTATCAACCCGTCTTATAGGCGAGTAAGTACGGTATACATGGATTGCACAACAATGCAGGTTATCAACCCGTCTTATAGGCGAGTAAGTACGTTATACATGGATTGCACAACAATGCAGGTTTTTACGCATAAACAGCATTTCTACTACACATTCTTCCGAAATTATTTGCATAATTAATTTTCATGAGTAGACGAGGTTTATGCGATCTACAAACTCGCAAAAGTGAAAGTAGGAATTTCCAAAATGGTTAACACGACCCATATGACATTTGCTTATTACTCAATCCTACTATACAGGGGAGGTAATCACGTGATACTGCCGTATAAAGGTAGATTAATTCAGATTTCTCCGAACATAACAATATGCAGGTGTAAAGGATCCGTCATAACGTTATATATCTATTCATGATACCAGTGCTGTGTCACGCATTCTTTTACAGCTTGTTAATATAAATTTGCTATGTCAATAAATGTCGATATGTTAATATGTTTGTTTATCAGTTAAAATACTAAGATTCTGTGGCAAATATTTGGGAAAAGAATTATACAACATAATAGGAAATTAGGAAATTACATTCTGTAGACATGTTCTTTCTTTCACCGATTTAGTGTCGCTTTAAAGTTGAAACTGGAAACATTTTTGGAGAAATGTTGTGTATGAATCAGAAACATGACATGACTCTTTGTTTTTATATAAAAGCAGGGATCATTTTAGAGGGTGATGTGGGCGAAATAGTCACCCTAGGGGACTTCTGGGGGCACAACTTCTCCCTAAAACTTGTTTACAATTTTCATACACAATTTTGGCAGGTAAGATACATTGTCCCATTATAAATCACTCCTTCTGTTCAAATGTTGTATTTAATGGTCATACTGTGCATTTTAGCCATATTCCATCTACATTTATTAAATAACACCATTTAACCTATTTGATTCTGGATACCGTTCAAACAGTATTTGCAAAGAACATAGAGCAAGATCAGCCACCACAGAACATGCCATCTGATCAGGCTCTATACTGTTTGCTATTCAGATGATCTTGCTAAGACACTTGGCTATGTAGCAAACAACATAGATCCTGATCAGCATGCAGCATCACGCTGTGGCTGATCTGGATCTATGTTGTTTGCAAAAGCCTTTAAATGTATCCAGAATGAAATGGGTTAAGGACGCGATCACGCGGTTTCTCACTTCTCCAAAAAATTCTGACCTAAAAAGAACCCTGTAAAAGTTTCAGTAAAATGATTACTTGATTTGTTAAGACACTGACCTTTGAGAATGGCAGCTGGCCGGTCATTTTGTGTCCCATCATCACCATCCTGGCAACCCAGAAGAATATGATGTCACTTCCTGTCTCCAAGAGGCTGCTGGGATAGTAGCGTGACAAATCTACGGTCTGAAACAACATGAAGAACCCTTTCCTTTATAGAGATTTAGGTTACTATACTATTATATCTCCATACAAACGACAGCCATTTAGCTATCATGCAGTGGATAAGTAGTCACCATATCTATCCCACCTCCATAGATATTACTGGGACTACATAGAGATTTAGGTTAATATACTATTATATCTCCATACAGATGACAGCCATTTAGCTATCATGTAATGGATAAGTAGTCGCCATATCTATCCCACCTCCATAGATATTACTGGGACTACATAGAGATTTAGGTTAATCTACTATTATATCTCCATACAAACGACAGCCATTTAGCTATCATGCAGTGGATAAGTAGTCGCCATATCTATCCCACCTCCATAGATATTACTGGGACTACATAGAGATTTAGGTTAATATACTATTATATCTCCATACAAACGACAGTCATTTAGCTATCATGCAGTGGATAAGTAGTGGCCATATCTATCCCACCTACATAGATATTACTGTAACTACATAGAGATTTAGGTTAATATACTATTATATCTCCATACAAACGACAGCCATTTAGCTATCATGCAGTGGATAAGTAGTCGCCATATCTATCCCACCTCCATAGATATTACTGGGGCTTCATAGAGATTTAGGTTAATATACTATTATATCTCCATACAAACGACAGCCATTTAGCTATCATGCAGTGTATAAGTAGTCGCCATATCTACCCCACCTCCATAGATATTACTGGGGCTTCATAGAGATTTAGGTTAATATACTTTTATATCTCCATACAAACGACAGCCATTTAGCTATCATGCAGTGTATAAGTAGTCGCCATATCTACCCCACCTCCATAGATATTACTGGGGCTTCATAGAGATTTAGGTTAATATACTATTATATCTCCATACAAACGACAGCCATTTAGCTATCATGCAGTGTATAAGTAGTCGCCATATCTACCCCACCTCCATAGATATTACTGGGGCTTCATAGAGATTTAGGTTAATATACTATTATATCTCCATACAAACGACAGCCATTTAGCTATCATGCAGTGTATAAGTAGTCGCCATATCTATCCCACCTCCATAGATATTACTGGGACTACATGAGATTCTTGCCTTTATTATGAACATTATTTGGCTACTACATTGTCAATGTATGTTGTATTGGTAATGGTGTCGAGAGGTGCTTCTATGAGGGACAGGGTTAATGTATGTGGTATTGGTAATGGTGTCGAGAGGTGCTTCTATGAGGGACAGGGTTAATGTATGTGGTATTGGTAATGGTGTCGAGAGGTGCTTCTATGAGGGACAGGGTTAATGTATGTGGTATTGGTAATGGTGTCGAGAGGTGCTTCTATGAGGGACAGGGTTAATGTATGTGGTATTGGTAATGGTGTCGAGAGGTGCTTCTATGAGGGACAGGGATAATGTATGTGGTATTGGTAATGGTGTCGAGAGGTGCTTCTATGAGGGACAGGATTAATGTATGTGGTATTGGTAATGGTGTCGAGAGGTGCTTCTATGAGGGACAGGGATAATGTCATCATTGAACATGACGTTGACCCTGACCTCCAACTGGGTCTAACTGGAAGGGTGCAAGACCCTGTCTGCAGATCTGTCTACACTTCTCCACCACTTTGTTATTTTGTAAATTAAATAAAAGTGTGCTTGGAAAAATAAACTTAGATTTTTCTGCTAGATTTGTATGTTATTTTTCTGCTAGATTTGTATGTTATTAGTATGTTGAAAGTCACATGCCATGATTACAATTTCCATAGATTTCAAATGACTACAGAAGTCTCTGGGTTATTGACCTGTGTCAAGCTGGATCGCCCGTTATATAAATTACAAGAACAATACGCACATATAGCTGTTTATCCTGTTTTCAGCTGTTTGTTTTCGCGATATCATTTGTACACGTATCATCAACAAAATGACGCTGTCACATTGTATCTGTTCACGATATTGCAATATTTGGGTAACAATACCAAACTAGATAAAATTGTACCGTAACTGTGGTGGGATTCTAGGAACAACTACTAACCTGATCCGGCCATCCGTGGACTGAGAACGAGATGAGAGCTTCTAGGAACAACTACTAACCTGATCCGGCCATCCGTGGACTGAGAACAAGATGAGAGCTTCTAGGAACAACTACTAACCTGATCCGGCCATCCGTGGACTGAGAACGAGATGAGAGCTTCTAGGAACAACTACTAACCTGATCCGGCCATCCGTGGACTGAGAACAAGATGAGAGCTTCTAGGAACAACTACTAACCTGATCCGGCCATCCGTGGACTGAGAACGGGATGAGAGCTTCTAGGGACAACTACTAACCTGATCCGGCCATCCATGGACTGAGAACGAGATGAGAGCTTCTAGGAACAACTACTAACCTGATCCGGCCATCCGTGGACAGAGAACGAGATGAGAGCTTCTAGGGACAACTACTAACCTGATCCGGTCATCCGTGGACTGAGAACGAGATGAGAGCTTCTAGGAACAACTACTAACCTGATCCGGCCATCCGTGGACTGAGAACGAGATGAAAGCTTCTAGGAACAAAGTTCTACTAACCTGATCCGGCCATCCGTGGACTGAGAACGGGATGAGGGCCGAGGAGAACCACGTATCTAGAACATCATCATCTGCAATATATCAATCTAATAAGGTATCGAAACATTTCCAACCAGAAACCATGTTAAATAAGGTATCAAAACATTTCCAACCAGAAACCATGTTAAATAATGTATCAAAACATTTCCAACCAGAAACCATGTTAAATAATGTATCAAAACATTTCCAACCAGAAACCATGTTAAATAAGGTATCAAACATATCCAACTAGAAACCATGTTAAATAAGGTATCAAACATTTCCAACCAGAAACCATGTTAGATAAGGTATCAAACATATCCAACTAGAAACCATGTTAAATAATGTATCAAAACATTTCCAACCAGAAACCATGTTAGATAAGGTATCAAAACATTTCCAACCAGAAACCATGTTAAATATGGTATCATGCTAAACTGAATATTCCTTTAACCCTTTCAACACCACAGACCTCTAAATAGGCTTACAAAAAGTGTAGATCCAGATGAGCCGGCTCGTGACGAGCCGTCTCATCAGGATCTGCACTTTTTGCCAGTGATATGACTATTTTTAGACATAATTACCCATTTTGATAAATGAACTTGTCCAAATGTGATTTTCTGATTCATTTATTGGTTTATGAATATCATGGACAAGTCCATGTGAGTTACTTGGTGTTGAATGGGTTAAACAAACAACTTTCAGCTATTTTTCCATAATATTGCATTGTACACTTATAATGAATCAGTTATTTTTTAACTGCCAAACTATAAAGTTATAAACGTGTCTCAGCCGCCATCTAAACCCATTCACCCCCAATTAACTAAAATGGACTAGTGCATGATATTTTCAGACCAATAAATTAATAAGAAAATTACATTTGGACCAGTTAATTTATCAAAATGGGTAATTTTTGTCTAAAAATAGTAATATTACTGGCAAAAAGTGCAGATCCTGATGAGACGGCTCATCATGAGCCGGCTCATCTGGATCTACACTTTTTGTAAGCCTATTGAGAGGTCTGTGGTGTTGAAAGGGTTAATACATATTTCATGCCGGGGAACACAATCAAACTTTCCTAATAGTTAATTATTACCAACTAAACTTACATATAAACACATCCCAACCATATAGTTAGTGCAGAATAACCTGGCTATTTTAGAGGTCATACGAATATTCATAAAGCATAGCTTATTGTTGAAGTTAAGTAACTGTTGAGTAACAGTAAATGCTGTTCGGGTACATTTACACCTGTACATAATCCTATACATTTACACCTGTACATAATCCTATACATTTACACCTGTACATAATCCTATACATTTACACCTGTACATAATCCTATACATTTACACCTGTACATAATCCCATACATTTACACCTGTACATAATCCTATACATTTACACCTGTACATAATCCTATACATTTACACCTGTACATAATCCTATACATTTACACCTGTACATAATCCTATACATTTACACCTGTACATAATCCTATACATTTACACCTGTACATAATCCTATACATTTACACCTGTACATAATCCTATACATTTACACCTGTACATAATCCTATACATTTACACCTGTACATAATCCTATACATTTACACCTGTACATAATCCTATACATTTACACCTGTACATAATCCTATACATTTACACCTGTACATAATCCTATACATTTACACCTGTACATAATCCCATACATTTACACCTGTACATAATCCTATACATTTACACCTGTACATAATCCTATAATACCGTTATCAATAAAGTTCACTGTTTATAATTGTATGCAAATAATAGGTCACGGAGACAGTTCAGTCCGCACCAACAATATCAGTTTATACAACTTTATTTTAGCTCGATTGTGAAACAAATTCTTACAACATATAATAATCACTCTCGAGACCTCATTCCTGATGAAATGCATCACCACGAGGGAGAGAGAAGAGGCAGCGTGGAATTTAAATGCCTTGCCTAAGGGCACAATCATAACAGCTCCAGCGGGGCTCGAACTCACGGCCTTTCGCCCCTGAAGCGAACATTCTACAACTGCGCCATCACGACTATAGAAGACCAGACAAGAAAAACAAAAAGAGCCATTTACATAATGTGGACAATGACTACACAAGAGCGGTATATATACATTTAGAGACAATATGTGTCCTTAGACCAGAGATGGCAGACAAAATAGAAGAAGATATGACCTTGCTGTAGAGTAAATTGATGTCTGTCGAGTGTCAGCTGTGACTCTGCCTTAGTATAAGCCTCTTCCTCCGACTGCGCACTCACCCATGTCTCCTCTCCAGGTCCCTACAAAATAACATTACAAATTCAATGTGCACTCACCCATGTCTCCTCTCCACATCTCTACAAAATAACATTACAAATTCAATATGCACTCACCCATGTCTCCTCTCCATATCTCTACAAAATAACATTACAAATTCAATGTGCACTCACCCATGTCTCCTCTCCAGGTCCCTACAAAATAACATTACAAATTCAATGTGCACTCACCCATGTCTCCTCTCCAGGTCCCTACAAAATAACATTACAAATTCAATGTGCACTCACCCATGTCTCCTCTCCAGGTCCCTACAAAATAACATTACAAATTCAATGTGCACTCACCCATGTCTCCTCTCCAGGTCCCTACAAAATAACATTACAAATTCAATATGCACTCACCCATGTCTCCTGTCCACATCTCTACAAAATAACATTACAAGTTCAAACATTTATCACTAAATACCTACAAGTTTCAAAATATCTTAACCGTTAACCTGCTAATCACAACTAAAGTCGCTTTTGGTACGGTGGTCGCTAGATCGGACAGGTGGGTTTTCTCCGGGTACACCGGTTTCCTCCCACACAAATTACCACATTTACGCTTTCATCTGCGCAAACCAGAGTGATTAATATAAGTTGTTTGAACTTGCTTCGCAATCGTTGTAAAATAAATAAAGTCTAAACTTTTAAAGTCGCTTTTGCAAACAGGGCAGAGCCAGATCATTATGTGCTGTCTGATCAGGCTCTATGCTGTTTGTTCATCCTGGTTGACACATTAATTTGTGCTCATATACAATACTACCAAGCTCGCACAAGAAGACAATATAAGGGTTCCAACATAGATTCAACTTCTATCCATGAACAAACATACAAACAAATGTAAAACATTAACAATTAATGACCCCCTTGCCATTGTTCAACGACACAGTACAACATGGCTCAAGATGAAACCAAAAATAGATTCAGAATGGCGCCATCTTGGATTTCAGATCTGCAATAATTTTGCTACGTTTCAGACATCCCAATAACACAATAATAGCTACAAGTCAGATCATTTAACTGTTCAGGTGGAGAACTAGAAAGTATATTTTCAAGATGGCCACCATTTTAGATTTAAAATTGGAACAATTTTAGCTATTATACCCTAGTTGCAACAGAGCTTCCAGAGCAAGTTTCATCAAAATTGACAAATTTAGTAGTTTTTGGATATACAAGTAGCCATGATGTTCTACTTAATGCTTAGCAAAGCTGTGTCAGAGAAAATGTTTCTTAAAGAAATATTGTAAAGCAACAGACAGACAGACAGACAGACAGACAGACAGACAGACAGACAGACAGACAGACAGACAGACAGACAGACAGACAGACAGACAGACAGACAGACAGACAGACAGACAGACAGACAGACAGACAGGCAGGCAGGCAGGCAGGCAGGCAGGCAGGCAGGCAGGCAGACAGACAGACAGACAGACAGACAGACAGGCAGTTGTACCTGTTGTGAGTTGTATATAACTTTATATGCCGGTATCCGGTGACCCCACCATATCTGCCGGGATATACACCAGTCCCTAAAATATACATATAATATATACATATAAAATATACATAGAAATTTGTTTGTTTTGTGGTTTAAAGTTGCACCAACAGGTTAGGTCATACGGCGACTCTCCAGCTATTATTGGTGCAGGAAGACCCTGGGTCGCACCAACAGCTTGGGTCACACTGCGACTCTCCAGCTATTATTGGTGCAGGAAGACCCTGGGTCGCACCAACAGCTTGGGTCATACGGCGACTCTCCAGCTATTATTGGTGCAGGAAGACCCTGGGTTGCACCAACAGCTTGGGTCACACTGCGACTCTCCAGCTATTATTGGTGCAGGAAGACCCTGGGTCGCACAAACAGCTTGGGTCATACGGCGACTCTCCAGCTATTATTGGTGCAGGAAGACCCCGGGTCGCACCAATAGCTTGGGTCATACGGCGACTCTCCAACTATTATTGGTGCAGGAAGACCCCGGGTCGCACCAACAGCTTGGGTCATACGGCGACTCTCCAACTATTATTGGTGCAGGAAGACCCCGGGTCGCACCAACAGCGTGGGTCATACGGAGACTCTCCAGCTATTATTGGTGCAGGAAGACCCCGGGTCACACCAACGGCGACTCTCCAGCTATTATTGGTGTAGGAAGACCCCGGGTCGCACCAACAGCTTGGGTCATACAGCGACTCTCCAGCTATTATTGGTGCAGGAAGACCCCGGGTCGCACCAACAGCTTGGGTCATATGTCGACTCTCCAACTATTATTGGTGCAGGAAGACCCCGGGTCGCACCAACAGCTTGGGTCATATGGCGACTCTCCAACTATTATTGGTGGAGGAAGACCCCGGGTCGCACAAACAGCTTGGGTCATACGGCGACTCTCCAACTATTATTGGTGGAGGAAGACCCTGGGTCGCACAAACAGCTTGGGTCATACGGCGACTCTCCAGCTATTATTGGTGGAGGAAGACCCCGGGTCGCACCAACAGGTTAGGTCATACGGCGACTCTCCAGCTATTATTGGTGGAGGAAGACCCCGGGATTTGATGTCAACGGCCATAACCGCTCGGTCATGGAAGCTCCATCACATATAAAACATAAGCAATTACTAACTATTTGTCCCCAGAAACTTCAGCACAACTATTTGTCCCTAGCCACTACAGCACAACTATTTGTCCCTAGCCACTACAGCACAACTATTTGTCCCTAGCCACTACAGCACAACTATTTGTCCCCAGCCACTACAGCACAACTATATGTCCCCAGCCACTACAGCACAACTATTTGTCCCTAGCCACTACAGCACAACTATTTGTCCCTAGCCACTACAGCACAACTATTTGTCCCTAGCCACTACAGCACAACTATTTGTCCCCAGCCACTACAGCACAACTATTTGTCCCTAGCCACTATAGCACAACTATTTGTCCCTAGCCACTACAGCACAACTATTTGTCCCCAGCCACTACAGCACAATTATTTGTCCCCAGCCACTACAGCACAACTATTTGCCCCCAGCCACTACAGCACAACTATTTATCCCCAGCCACTACAGCACAACTATTTGTCCCCAGCCATTACAGCACAACTATTTGTCCCCAGCCACTACAGCACAACTATTTGTCCCCAGCCACTACAGCACAACTATTTGACCCCAGCCATTACAGCACAACTATTTGCACCCAGCCACTACAGCACAACTATTTGTCCCCAGCCACTACAGCACAACTATTTGTCCCCAGCCACTACAGCACAACTATTTGACCCCAGCCATTACAGCACAACTATTTGCACCCAGCCACTACAGCACAACTATTTGTCCCCGTCACTACAGCACAACTATTTGTCCCCAGCCAATACAGCACAACTATTTGTCCCCAGCCACTACAGCACAACTATTTGCCCCCAGCCA
Source organism: Archivesica marissinica (assembly GCA_014843695.1). NCBI lineage: Eukaryota > Metazoa > Mollusca > Bivalvia > Venerida > Vesicomyidae > Archivesica > Archivesica marissinica. The sequence continues at coordinate 55,682,654 of CM026400.1, forward strand.
TTACAGCACAACTATTTGTCCCCAGCCAATACAGCACAACTATTTGTCCCTAGCCATTACAGCACAACTATTTGTCCCTAGCCACTACAGCACAACTATTTGTCCCTAGCCATTACAGCACAACTATTGTCCCTAGCCACTACAGCACAACTATTTGTCCCTAGCCATTACAGCACAACTATTTGTCCCTAGCCATTACAGCACAACTATTTGTCCCCAGCCACTTCAGCACAACTATTTGTCCCCAGCCATTACAGCACAACTATTTGTCCCAGCCATTACAGCACAACTATTTGTCCCCAGCCATTACAGCACAACTATTTGTCCCCAGCCACTACAGCACAACTATTTGTCCCCAGCCACTACAGCACAACTATTTGTCCCCAGCCACTACAGCACAACTATTTGCCCCCAGCCACTACAGCACAACTATTTGTCCCCAGTCACTACAGCACAACTATTTGTCCCCAGCCACTACAGCACAACTATTTGTCCCCAGCCACTACAGCACAACTATTTGCCCCCAGCCATTACAGCACAACTATTTGTCCCCAGCCAATACAGCACAACTATTTGTCCCTAGCCATTACAGCACAACTATTTGTCCCTAGCCACTACAGCACAACTATTGTCCCTAGCCACTACAGCACAACTATTTGTCCCTAGCCACTACAGCACAACTATTTGTCCCCAGCCATTACAGCACAACTATTTGTCCCCAGCCATTACAGCACAACTATTTGTCCCTAGCCATTACAGCACAACTATTTGTCCCTAGCCATTACAGCACAACTATTTGTCCCTAGCCATTACAGCACAACTATTTGTCCCCAGCCACTACAGCACAACTATTTGTCCCCAGCCACTTCAGCACAACTATTTGTCCCCAGCCATTACAGCAAAACTATTTGTCCCCAGCCATTACAGCACAACTATTTGTCCCCAGCCATTACAGCACAACTATTTGTCCCCAGTCACTACAGCACAACTATTTGTCCCCAGCCATTACAGCACAACTATTTGTCCCCAGCCACTACAGCACAACTATTTGTCCCCAGCCACTACAGCACAACTATTTGTCCCCAGCCCCTACAGCACAACTATTTGCACCCAGTCACTACAGCACAACTATTTGTCCCCAGCCACTACAGCACAACTAGTTGTCCCCAGCCAGTACAGCACAACTATTTGTCCCCAGCCACTTCAGCACAACTATTTGTCCCCAGCTACTTCAGCACAACTATTTGTCCCCAGCCACTACAGCACAACTATTTGTCCACAGCCACTACAGCACAACTATTTGTCCCCAGCCATTACAGCAAAACTATTTGGCTGCAGAGGAGCTAAATTCTATATACAGTGAAACCTCTCCAGAGCAAACACCATCAGGATACACCCAAGATTGGTTGTAGAGAGGTTGTTGTTCCAGAGCAAACACCATCAGGATACACCCAAGATTGGTTGTTGTAGAGAGGTTGTTGTTCCAGAGCAAACACCATCAGGATACACCCAAGATTGGTTGTTGTAGAGAGGTTGTTGTTCCAGAGCAAACACCATCAGGATACACCCAAGATTGGTTGTTGTAGAGAGGTTGTTGTTCTAGAGCAAACACCATCAGTATAGAGGTTGTTGTTCCAGAGCAAACACCATCAGTATAGAGGTTGTTGTTCTAAAGCAAACACCATCAGGATACACCCAAAATTGGTTGTTGTAGAGGTTGTTGTTCCAGAGCAAACACCATCAGGATACACCCATGATTGGTTGTTGTAGAGAGGTTGTTGTTCTAGAGCAAACACCATCAGGATACACCCATGATTGGTTGTTGTAGAGAGGTTGTTGTTCTAGAGCAAACACCATCAGGATACACCCAAGATTGGTTGTTGTAGAGAGGTTGTTGTCCTAGAGCAAACACCATCAGGATACACCCAAGATTGGTTGTTGTAGAGAGGTTGTTGTTCAAACTTTTTGAGTTTGGAAATGCGGGAATAGTCAGTTTTGTCAGTTATGATTGCTCATACTGATTTGAATATAGAGTACACAGAATGGGGGTACTACTTTCATTATACGATAGATTGAACTAACATTGAATATCTGAGGACGCAATGTGTTAAAATCCGATCGAGTACACAAGAGTGCTCGGAAAAGATCATTTGATTTTTTGGATCGTATGTGTGATTTAATTTCAGATCTTTGGTAAGTATTTCGGATGAGGCGTGTCCGAAAACTGCTGCTAAATTATCTTATTACGGTATGTGATAAAAACATTGCATTGTAACAAAGCAAACCCGGGAAAATGAAAAATACTTTACTCATTTTAATGAGATAATTATTAAACAAACATGTCTCCTCTATTGACAGACGAGGCATGGCCGTATATGGTATGCACCTGCAAAATTCCTTTTTTCTTCATCTTAAGCGATCAAAAGATATACGCGGTACAACAACCTGCCAATCATGTCAAGCTGTTTATTGAAAGAATACGTAAACAATGATTATTTTCACACTTACGGTTCAGCCTGTAGATCATTGGCCCCGGATATGGTCCCAGATTAAAATAATTACTGTTTATTGAAAATTGAAAGGAACAATTGGCGATTATTTGTGTCTGATGACACATACATGTACAGACTGTTTCTTTTTTCAGCAAATTTTTGTCTGTTCTTGGGAGGTTTTCTGCAGCGCTGGATGGGAAATTGACTGTCGTTGTGTGTTGTTGGGAGGTGTCGTTCATGAGAGGTGAAATTGTATTAAAACGCAATGGGTGGGAATAAAGATGACGTTATAAAGAGGTTGTCGCTCATGGGAGGTGACGTTTGGGGAGGTGAGACTGTAGTTGAACTCTGAGCTCTGCTTGGAAAACTGAATTTAAAGTTCAATACTAATTGATATCCTCCGCCGTGCTAAATTTCCAAATCAATTTCTATTTCTATAATTCACTGTAACATACAAACTACACTTTTGTACTCTCACCTGGACCGCTCGTCTTTCAGAAACTCGAACCAAATCTTCTTATAAAACTCAGGAAGGATCGTCAACGCTCCAGTCTCTACAGCCTGCAAGATATAATGAACAGCTTCCTGCCAGTACAATGTTTACACATAGCTTCCTGCCAGTACAATGTTTACACATAGCTTCCTGCCAGTACAATGTTTACACATAGCTTCCTGCCAGTACAATGTTTACACATAGCTTCCTACCAGTACAATGTTTACACATAGCTTCCTGCCAGTACAATGTTTACACATAGCTTCCTGCCAGTACAATGTTTACACATAGCTTCCTACCAGTACAATGTTTACACATAGCTTCCTGCAAGTACAATGTTTACACATAGCTTCCTGCCAGTACAATGTTTACACATAGCTTCCTGCCAGTACAATGTTTACACATAGCTTCCTGCCAGTACAATGTTTACACACAGCTTCCTGCCAGTACAATGTTTACACATAGCTTCCTGCCAGTACAATGTTTACACATAGCTTCCTGCCAGTACAATGTTTACACATAGCTCCCTGCCAGTACAATGTTTACACATAGCTCCCTGCCAGTACAATGTTTACACATAGCTTCCTGCCAGTACAATGTTTACATACAGCTTCCTGCCAGTACAATGTTTACACATAGCTTCCTGTCTGTACAATGTGTACACATAGCTTCCTGCCAGTACAATGTCTACACATAGCTTCCTGCCAGTACAATGTTTACACATAGCTTTCTGCCAGTACAATGTTTACACATAGCCTCCTGCCAGTACAATGTTTACACATAGCTTCCTGCCAGTACAATGTTTACACATAGCTTCCTGCCAGTACAATGTTTACACATAGCTTCCTGCCAGTACAATGTTTACACATAGCTTCCTGCCAGTACAATGTTTACACATAGCTTCCTGCCAGTACACTGTTTACACATAGCTTCCTGTCTGTACAATGTGTACACATAGCTTCCTGCCAGTACAATGTCTACACATAGCTTCCTGCCAGTACAATGTTTACACATAGCTTCCTGCCAGTACAATGTTTACACATAGCTTCCTGCCAGTACAATGTTTACACATAGCTTCCTACCAGTACAATGTTTACACATAGCTTTCTGCCAGTACAATGTTTACACATAGCCTCCTGCCAGTACAATGTTTACACATAGCTTCCTGCCAGTACAATGTTTACACATAGCTTCCTACCAGTACAATGTTTACACATAGCTTCCTGCAAGTACAATGTTTACACATAGCTTCCTGCCAGTACAATGTTTACACATAGCTTCCTGCCAGTACAATGTTTACACATAGCTTCCTGCCAGTACAATGTTTATACATAGCTTCATGCCAGTACAATGTTTACACATAGCTTCCTACCAGTACAATGTTTACACATAGCTTCCTACCAGTACAATGTTTACACATAGCTTCCTGCCAGTACAATGTTTACACATAGCTTCCTGCCAGTACAATGTTTACATACAGCTTCCTGCCAGTACAATGTTTACACATAGCTTCCTGCCAGTACAATGTTTACACATAGCTTCCTGCCAGTACAATGTTTACACATAGCTCCCTGCCAGTACAATGTTTACACATAGCTTCCTGCCAGTACAATGTTTACACATAGCTTCCTGTCTGTACAATGTTTACACATAGCTTCCTGCCAGTACAATGTTTACACATAGCTTCCTGCCAGTACAATGTTTACACATAGCTTCCTGTCTGTACAATGTTTACACATAGCTTCCTGCCAGTACAATGTTTACACATAGCTTCCTGTCTGTACAATGTTTACACATAGCTTCCTGCCAGTACAATGTTTACACATAGCTTCCTGTCTGTACAATGTTTACACATAGCTTCCTGTCTGTACAATGTTTACACATAGCTTCCTGTCTGTACAATGTTTACATATAGCTTCCTGTCTGTACAATGTTTACACATAGCTCCCTGCCAGTACAATGTTTACACATAGCTTCCTGCCAGTACAATGTTTACACATAGCTTCCTGCCAGTACAATGTTTACACATAGCTTCCTGCCAGTACAATGTTTACACATAGCTTCCTGCCAGTACAATGTTTACATATAGCTTCCTGTCTGTACAATGTTTACACATAGCTTCCTGCCAGTACAATGTTTACACATAGCTTCCTGCCAGTACAATGTTTACATATAGCTTCCTGTCTGTACAATGTTTACATATAGCTTCCTGTCTGTACAATGTTTACACATAGCTTCCTGCCAGTACAATGTTTACATATAGCTTCCTGTCTGTACAATGTTTACATATAGCTTCCTGCCAGTACAATGTTTACATATAGCTTCCTGTCTGTACAATGTTTACACATAGCTTCCTGTCTGTACAATGTTTACACATCATTGATACTAGTCCAGGAAGCCTTGCTTTTACCCTAGTCACAACCTCCCCCCCTCAAGATATCATACAAATACGACAATATTTAATTTTCCAAAAAGAGGGAATTATCTAAGACGAAGATTAGTTTATACAACTTTATTTTAGCTTGATTGCGAAACAAGTTCTTACAACTTATATTAATCACTCTCGAGACCTCATTCCTGATCGAATCCATCACACCTGAAGTGAACGCGCTACCACTGCGCTATAACGACTTCTATCAACAGGAAGATTCACATCCCTGTCATAAAATACAAGTGCAGAGAGAAATATACTGATCGTATGTACCTTGACTGCATCGGACACCATCTGTTCACAGTTGACGTACCATTGGGCCTTTAACCGTGGCTCTATCACATCCTTGGATCTACTACAGAGAGGTAAAATCATGGAATGCGCTTGTTTCCCCTTAAATAGACCTTTCTCTTCTAAAACCTTTGCCACCTTCCTTCTCGCATCAAACCGTTTCATTCCGCAGAATATATCGGGTACATTTTCCATATCTCCGGAATCAGTGATGACATTAATGGACAGGAGGTCATGGCGAGCTCCGATGCTATAATCATTGTGATCATGAGCTGGCGTTATCTTCACTGCACCTGAAATAAAATGTTAAAAATATGTTTGTTTATTATAGTGTCACCCCTATTGAAAGGGGCCGGCCATTTCTTTTCTGATGATTGTGCACTTAGGCAAGGCATTTAAATTCCACATTGCCTCTTCCCTCTCCCTCGTGGCAATGGATTCCATCAGGAATGAGGTCTCGAGAGGGATTAATATAAGTTGTAAGAACTTGTTTCGCAATCGAGCTAAAATAAATTTGTATATAAAAAAAGAGATCACCCCTTATCAACATCAGTATTTGCCGAAGCCTATCCTTGCAGGCCAGGCTGATTTGGTAATTGGTAAACATTTAATTAGCTGGCGTCTCACCATTCGACCATATCAGAATGAATCCCTGACGAAGTTCGAACATTCGCCGCTCCATAAGCGGATGCTTTTAACCCTTTCCTTCATAGAAGCACCTCTTGACGCCATTACCTATACGACATACATTGACAAGGTAGTAGCCAAACCAATGTTCATAAACCTTTCCCTCATAGAAGCACCTCCTGACACCATTACCAATATGACATACATTGACAAGGTAGTAGCCAAACCAATGTTCATAATAAAGGCCAGAATCTCATGTAGTCCCAGTAATATCTAGAGATATGGCCACTACCTATCCACTGCATGATAGATAAATGGCTGTGGTTTGTATGCAGATATAATAGTATATTAACCTAAATCTCTATGAAGGAAAGGGTTAACCACTAGGTCATGGAGACAACACCTGGAATATGGCGGCTTATTATATCTACAGACTGGAGGAGATGAGACATGAGTATCTACACCGCACCCGATATATTGCGCTTTTATTGTATCCATAAACTGGAATCAATGTCATCAGTTTGTGTCTACATATCTGTGCTAGAAGTCATGTATACATATCTGTGCCAGAAGTCATGTATACATATCCGTGCCAGAAGTCATGTATACATATCTGTGCCAGAAGTCATGTATACATATCCGTGCCAGAAGTCATGTATACATATCCGTGCCAGAAGTCATGTATACATATCTGTGCCAGAAGTCATGTATACATATCCGTGCCAGAAGTCATGTATACATATCCGTGCCAGAAGTCATGTATACATATCCGTGCCAGAAGTCATGTATACATATCCGTGCCAGAAGTCATGTCTACATATCCGTGCCAGAAGTCATGTCTACATATCCGTGCCAGAAGTCATGTCTACATATCCGTGCCAGAAGTCATGTCTACATATCCGTGCCAGAAGTCATGTCTACATATCTGTGCCAGAAGTCATGTCTACATATCCGTGCCAGAAGTCATGTATACATATCCATGCCAGAAGTCATGTCTACATATCCGTGCCAGAAGTCATGTCTACATATCCGTGCCAGAAGTCATGTCTACATATCCGTGCCAGAAGTCATGTATACATATCCATGCCAGAAGTCATGTCTACATATCCGTGCCAGAAGTCATGTATACATATCCATGCCAGAAGTCATGTCTACATATCCGTGCCAGAAGTCATGTCTACATATCCATGCCAGAAGTCATGTCTACATATCCGTGCCAGAAGTTATGTCTACATATCCATGCCAGAAGTCATGTCTACATATCCGTGCCAGAAGTCATGTCTACATATCCATGCCAGAAGTCATGTCTACATATCCGTGCCAGAAGTCATGTCTACATATCCATGCCAGAAGTCATGTCTACATATCCGTGCCAGAAGTCATGTCTACATATCCATGCCAGAAGTCATGTCTACATATCCGTGCCAGAAGTCATGTCTACATATCCATGCCAGAAGTCATGTCTACATATCCGTGCCAGAAGTCATGTATACATATCCATGCCAGAAGTCATGTCTACATATCCGTGCCAGAAGTCATGTATACATATCCGTGCCAGAAGTCAAGTTCATACCTACGTACCCGTGCCAAAGATTAGGCCTACGTACCCGTGCCAAAGATTAGGCCTACGTACCCGTGCCAAAGATTAGGCCTACGTACCCGTGCCAAAGATTAGGCTTACGTACCCGTGCCAAAGATTAGGCCTACGTACCCGTGCCAAAGATTAGGCCTACGTACCCATGCCAAAGATTAGGCCTACGTACCCGTGCCAAAGATTAGGCCTACGTACCCGTGCCAAAGATTAGGCCTACGTACCCGTGCCAAAGATTAGGCCTACGTACCCGTGCCAAAGATTAGGCCTACGTACCCGTGCCAAAGATTAGGCCTACGTACCCGTGCCAAAGATTAGGCCTACGTACCCATGCCAAAGATTAGGCCTATGTACCCGTGCCAAAGATTAGGCCTACGTACCCGTGCCAAAGATTAGGCCTACGTACCCGTGCCAAAGATTAGGCCTACGTACCCGTGCCAAAGTTCATGTCAACAAAATCATCTGTGATGATAGGGATATGCCTGTCGTCTATTGGATGGAGGACGAACGCTCCGTGTAGATGCTTATACCTGGGGTCGTCTGGATGCACCGCAACTGCCGTGTCTCCCAACATTGTCTCTAGACGGGTCGTACACACTGTGATTCTCTCACCTTCAAACATATGTGCGTATAATTGTTTGTCTAAATCACCTACTGTCACACCTGTCTTAAGCAGACAGCCAAGGGAATCACAGAAAGTGGCTGCTTAGCGCAGGTGGCTGCTTAATAGAGGTCAAATGTATAATAAAACAACATTTTGGGATTCTGGAAACTGGCTGATTAATACAGATTGGCTACTTAATGGAGGTAACCACTGAAACAGGTTTGCCTGTATTTCATATTTTTCCATAATAGTTGATTTCTATAAAGTGACACTAAATTGGCTTCATCTAAAGTTAAGTCACGCATCTAAAGTTACGTCACGCATCTAAAGTTACGTCACGCATCTAAAGTTACGTCACATATCTAAAGTTACGTCACGCAATCATGCTGTCAACTGAAGGTGTAAATCAATTAACATTTATATTTCCTGCAATTCATCACAGTTTCAAATATGCTACTGTTCCCGCCAACAAACATGGTAGATCTAGATCTAATTATTTCCCTTTAGTGCTTTTCGTGATTAATGATAAATTAATAATAGCAAATGTTACAGTAGCATTTGAATCACTACGAGTCAATCTATACATGTAAGTTTAAAATTCATTTTTAGAACAAATAATCTAAACGGAATTACCTTAAATGTTGAAAATTGCTAAAGGAAATGACTGAAAAACATAATTCTGGAAAAAAACATTTTTGAAAATTTCACCCAGTGGATCCCTTTTGATAAATCGTGTCACATGTGTGTGTTTTAACGTTTATTTATCGTCGCTACCGGTTGCCCATATCAGCGACGCCTCCTGAAGAGATTAGTCATTTTCGATATTTGGAGGATAGTGCAATGATACAGACAGAGACCCGTTCCAGAATCTCCTCTGGTTCTTTTTACGTGCACGGTGTAAAGCACCGACACGAGACCTCGGTTTAACGTCCCACCTGAAAGACTGTTAATTTTATTAGGGTCACATGGGGGTTGGAACCTGCAATCCCTGGATTAGCAGTCCAGCGTGTTACCATTGGACTACATATCCGTCTGTTCGCGTCACATATCTATAATCAGGAAATATATACATCTCAGGTTTATCTTCACTGACTAATAAGAGACATTACTGGTTTTTCTATTACCTCCCGTTATAAAGTCAGATTTATTCCTAAATGTATATTGGTCCTTTTAGTTGGAATCCTTTTTTTTTTACTGTTGTCGTCTAAACAGATGTTGATTTAGGATAAATGTAATTTTATCAAAATCATGTTAATTAATTGAACACATTTTTACAGTAAGATATCCATTGGACATGCTAAAAGATCTGTCGAGATTTAATAATTTCATAATTATAAGACGTGAATACGGATGAGAATGGAAAACATGTGGTGCAAAGGAAACAACGATAAAAACAGAGGAAACCAATTAAGAGGACCAATATACTTTTAGGAATATTCAGGGGCAGTAACTCACTAATGTTTCTCATTCTAAAGTAATTTCAATTCTCATCTAAATCTGAAATACAAATCAATTTACCGGAGTTGACAAGTGGATAATCAAAAGATGCCATTTCTCCAAACACTTGTGGCTTGCTGTACCCTGGTATGCTGATTCTGGTAGGTCCCTCCAAGCTTATGTTCTCAACCTTAATAAAAACAATACAAAAAATCTTTACAATACTCTGGTCCAAACATATGGAATTGTCAATAATACAATAATAGAATGTGTTCATACTTGGTACATCACTAGTACTATGCATTACTAACCAAAACATGAAATAAAATTGATATGCTAATGACTTCGGATTTTTTATTAATTTTTTTATAACATGTATATTTTCTCATTTTGGCAACAAAAGTAAAATATTATTATACACGGTTCGCCAGAGGCGAGGGTAAATAAGCTCAATCTAATATAGGACACTCGCCCACATGGTTCACTAGAGGCGAGGGAAATAAGCTCAATGTAATACAGGACGCTCGCCCACATGGTTCACTAGAGGCGAGGGTAAATAAGCTCAATCTAATACAGGATGCTCGCCCACATGGTTCACCAGAGGCGAGGGTAAATAAGCTCAATGTAATACAGGACGCTCGCCCACATGGTTCACCAGAGGCGAGGGTAAGTAAGCTCAATGTAATACAGGACGCTCGCCCACATGGTTCACCAGAGGCGAGGGTAAGTAAGCTCAATGTAATACAGGACGCTCGCCCACATGGTTCACCAGAGGCGAGGGTAAATAAGCTCAATCTAATACAGGACGCTCGCCCACATGGTTCACCAGAGGCGAGGGTAAGTAAGCTCACTGTAATACAGGACGCTCGCCCACATGGTTCAATAGAGGCGAGGGTAAATAAGCTCAATCTAATATAGGACACTCGCCCACATGGTTCACCGGAGGCGAGGGTAAATAAGCTCAATGTAATACAGGACGCTCGCCCACATGGTTCACTAGAGGCGAGGGTAAATAAGCTCAATCTAATACAGGATGCTCGCCCACATGGTTCACCAGAGGCGAGGGTAAATAATCTCAATCTAATACAGGACGCTCGCCCACATGGTTCACCAGAGGCGAGGGTAAATAATCTCAATCTAATACAGGACGCTCGCCCACATGGTTCACCAGAGGCGAGGGTAAGTAAGCTCAATGTAATACAGGACGCTCGCCCACATGGTTGACTAGAGGCGAGGGTAAATAAGCTCAATCTAATATAGGACACTCGCCCACATGGTTCACCGGAGGCGAGGGTAAATAAGCTCAATGTAATACAGGACGCTCGCCCACATGGTTCCCATGTGTGGTGGAGTGAGGGAGGTGGTGGGGGTGATGGTGTGGGGTGGTGGGGTGAGGGAGGTGGTGGGGGTGATGGGGTGGGGTGGTGTGTGTGGTGAGGAGGGAGGTGGTGGGGGTTATGGGGTGTAGTGAGGGAGGGGGTGATGGGGTGGGGTGGTGTGTGTGGTGGGGTGGTGGGGGTGGTGGGTGAGGGAGGTGGTGGGGGTGATGGTGTGGGGTGGTGGGTGAGGCAGGTGGTGGGGGTGATGGTGTGGGGTGGTGGGGTGATGAGGTGATGGGGGTGATGGTGTGGGGTGGTGGGTGAGGCAGGTGGTGGGGGTGATGGTGTGGGGTGGTGGGGTGAGGGAGGTGGTGGGGGTGATGGGGTGGGGTGGTGTGTGTGGTGGGGTGGGGTGAGGGAGGTGGTGGGGGTGATGGGGTGGGGTAAGGGAGGTGGTGGGGGTGTTGGGATGTGGGTCTGTGCGGTGGCTCAGGGAGGTGATGGGGGTGGGGTGGTGTGTGTGGTGGGTCAGGGAGGTGTTGGGTGGGGTGGTGTGTGTGGTGGGTCAGGGAACAAGTGGATCAGATATATTATGCTAAACTTCATTTTGACATTCCGTTCTACGTAAAGGACCAAAACATAATGAGGGGAAGAAATGGACTATAATTTATTCTTTCCTGGGGTGAACTGACTCGGGCTACTGGGTTGCTATGCTGGAACGTATTCACTACCTCTATACTCGGGCTACTGGGTTGCTATGCTGGTACGTATTCACTACCTCTATACTCGGGCTACTGGGTTGCTATGCTGGTACGTATTCACTACCTCTATACTCGGGCTACTGGGTTGCTATGCTGGTACGTATTCACTACCTCTATACTCGGGCTACTGGGTTGCTATGCTGGTACGTATTCACTACCTCTATACTCGGGCTACTGGGTTGCTATGCTGGTACGTATTCACTACCTCTATACTCGGGCTACTGGGTTGCTATGCTGGTACGTATTCACTACCTCTATACTCGGGCTACTGGGTTGCTATGCTGGTACGTATTCACTACCTCTATACTCGGGCTACTGGGTTGCTATGCTGGTACGTATTCACTACCTCTATACTCGGGCTACTGGGTTGCTATGCTGGTACGTATTCACTACCTCTATACTCGGGCTACTGGGTTGCTATGCTGGTACGTATTCACTACCTCTATACTCGGGCTACTGGGTTGCTATGCTGGACGTATTCACTACCTCTATACTGGGCTACTGGGTTGCTATGCTGGACGTATTCACTACCTCTATACTCGGGCTACTGGGTTGCTATGCTGGAACGTATTCACTACCTCTATACTCGGGACTGGGTTGCTATGCTGAACGACTGGGTTGCTATGCTGGACGTATTCACTACCTCTATACTCGGGCTACTGGGTTGCTATGCTGGTACGTATTCACTACCTCTATACTCGGGCTACTGGGTTGCTATGCTGGTACATATTCACTACCTCTATACTCGGGCTACTGGGTTGCTATGCTGGTACGTATTCACTACCTCTATACTCGGGCTACTGGGTTGCTATGCTGGAACGTATTCACTACCTCTATACTTGGGCTACTGGGTTGCTATGCTGGAACGTATTCACTACCTCTATACTCGGGCTACTGGGTTGCTATGCTGGAACGTATTCACTACCTCTATACTCGGGCTACTGGGTTGCTATGCTGGAACGTATTCACTACCTCTATACTCGGGCTACTGGGTTGCTATGCTGGTACGTATTCACTACCTCTATACTCGGGCTACTGGGTTGCTATGCTGGACGTATTCACTACCTCTATACTCGGGACTGGCACACACTACCTCTATACTCGGTACTGGGTTGCTATGCTGGAACGTATTCACTACCTCTATACTCGGGACACTGGGTTGCTATGCTGGAACGTATTCACTACCTCTATACTCGGGCTACTGGGTTGCTATGCTGGTACGTATTCACTACCTCTATACTCGGGCTACTGGGTTGCTATGCTGGTACGTATTCACTACCTCTATACTCGGGCTACTGGGTTGCTATGCTGGTACATATTCACTACCTCTATACTCGGGCTACTGGGTTGCTATGCTGGTACGTATTCACTACCTCTATACTCGGGCTACTGGGTTGCTATGCTGGAACGTATTCACTACCTCTATACTTGGGCTACTGGGTTGCTATGCTGGAACGTATTCACTACCTCTATACTCGGGCTACTGGGTTGCTATGCTGGAACGTATTCACTACCTCTATACTCGGGACACTGGGTTGCTATGCTGGAACGTATTCACTACCTCTATACTCGGGACACTGGGTTGCTATGCTGGAACGTATTCACTACCTCTATACTCGGGCTACTGGGTTGCTATGCTGGTACGTATTCACTACCTCTATACTCGGGCTACTGGGTTGCTATGCTGATACGTATTCACTACCTCTATACTCGGGCTACTGGGTTGCTATGCTGGTACGTATTCACTACCTCTATATCTGAGATTGCAGACTTGAGTTGACAGGACCAGTTGACCAGTCTGTTACTCCGGTATATAAGACCTTCATCGTGTAGCCGTACGAATGCTTCTAGAACTGCTACATTCATCTTCTGTAATCATAGAGACGGTGACTGGTGAAGCATGACAGACTATTAGTAATTAACTCCTTGCAGGCTAGGGTTGAAAATAACAGTCAAATGTGTCATGCAATTCCTTAGAATTATGTCTAGGGGTGAAAATAACAGTCAAATGTGTCATGCAATTCCTTAGAATTATGTCTAGGGGTGAAAATAACAGTCAAATGTATCATGCAATTCCTTAGAATTATGTCTAGGGGTGAAAATAACAGTCAAATGTGTCATGCAATTCCTTAGAATTATGTCTAGGGGTGACAATAACAGTCAAATGTATCATGCAATTCCTTAGAATTATGTCTAGGGGTGAAAATAACAGTCAAATGTGTCATGCAATTCCTTAGAATTATGTCTAGGGGTGAAAATAACAGTCAAATGTGTCATGCAATTCCTTAGAATTATGTCTAGGGGTGAAAATAACAAATGTGTCAAACAATTCCTTAGAATTATGTCTAGGGGTGAAAATAAGTCAAATGCGTCATGCAATTCCTTAGAATTATGTCTAGGGGTGAAAATACCAGTCAAATGTATCATGCAATTCCTTAGAATTATGTCTAGGGGTGAAAATACCAGTCAAATGTGTCATGCAATTCCTTAGAATTATGTCTAGGGGTGAAAATAACAGTCAAATGTGTCATGCAATTCCTTAGAATTATGTCTAGGGGTGAAAATAACAGTCAAATGTGTCATGCAATTCCTTAGAATTATGTCTAGGGGTGAAAATAACAGTCAAATGTATCATGCAATTCCTTAGAATTATGTCTAGGAGTGAAAATAACAGTCAAATGTGTCATGCAATTCCTTAGAATTATGTCTAGGGGTGAAAATAACAGTCAAATGTGTCATGCAATTCCTTAGAATTATGTCTAGGGGTGAAAATAACAGTCAAATGTGTCATGCAATTCCTTAGAATTATGTCTAGGGGTGAAAATAACAAAAGTGTCATACAATTCCTTAGAATTATGTCTAGGGGTGAAAATAACAGTCAAATGTATCATGCAATTCCTTAGAATTATGTCTAGGGGTGAAAATAACAGTCAAATGTGTCATGCAATTCCTTAGAATTATGTCTAGGGGTGAAAATAACAGTCAAATGTGTCATGCAATTCCTTAGAATTATGTCGTAACAATACAATTCTAATCATTTCCATGGCATATTTCCAGAGTTTTCAGTTACAAATAAGACAAACCACGTAAATGACCTGTCGTCTGCTTCAATTATTTGAACTATTTATAGCATTTAATTTACCCAGCATGCAAAGAGTTAACATGCTGATCACACACAATGTAACAAGATACAAGAAATAATTCTTACTTTGAAGGTTTATTGAATTACGAGGCCCATAACTTTGTGGTTTACAAGGTTCACTATTTCATAATGCTTTCACAATGTGTAATGATATTTTGTTCAAAGATTAATCATCTATCCCATGATGTTGAATGTGTCCATGTTGTTGAATGCGTCCATGTTGTTGTTGAATGTGTCCATGATGTTGTTGAATGTGTCCATGTTGTTGTTGAATGTGTCCATGATGTTGTTGAATGCGTCCATGTTGTTGTTGAATGTGCCCATGATGTTGTTGAATGTGTCCATGTTGTTGTTGAATGCGCCCATGATGTTGTTGAATGTGTCCATGTTGTTGTTGAATGCGCCCATGATGTTGTTGAATGTGTCCATGTTGTTGTTGAATGCGCCCATGATGTTGTTGAATGTGTCCATGTTGTTGAATGCGCCCATGATGTTGTTGAATGTGTCCATGTTGTTGAATGTGCCCATGATGTTGTTGAATGTGTCCATGTTGTTGAATGTGTCCATGATGTTGTTGAATGTGTCCATGTTGTTGAATGTGTCCATGATGTTGTTGAATGTGTCCATGTTGTTGAATGCGTCCATGTTGTTGTTGAATGTGTCCATGTTGTTGAATGTGTCCATGTTGTTGAATGTGTCCATGTTGTTGTTGAATGTGTCCATGTTATTGAATGTGTCCATGTTGTTGAATGTGTCCATGATGTTGAATGTGTCCATGTTGTTGAATGCGTCCATGTTGTTGTTGAATGTGTCCATGTTGTTGAATGTGTCCATGTTGTTGAATGTGTCCATGATGTTGAATGCATCCATGTTGTTAAATGTGTCCATGTTGTTGAATGTGTCCATGTTGTTGAATGTGTCCATGATGTTGAATGTGTCCATGTTGTTGAATGTGTCCATGTTGTTGAATGTGCCCATGATGTTGTTGAATGTGTCCATGTTGTTGAATGTGTCCATGTTGTTGAATGTGTCCATGATGTTGAATGCACCCATGTTGTTGAATGTGTCCATGATGTTGAATGCGCCCATGTTGTTGAATGTGTCCATGATGTTGAATGTGTCCATGTTGTTGAATGTGTCCATGATGTTGAATGTGTCCATGTTGTTGTTGAATGTGTCCATGTTGTTGAATGTGTCCATGTTGTTGAATGTGCCCATGATGTTGTTGAATGTGTCCATGATGTTGAATGTGTCCATGTTGTTGTTGAATGTGTCCATGATGTTGAATGTGCCCATGATGTTGAATGTGTCCATGATGTTGAATGTGCCCATGATGTTGTTGAATGTGTCCATGATGTTGTTGAATGTGTCAATGTTGTTGTTGAATGTGTCCATGTTGTTGAATGTGTCCATGTTGTTGAATGTGTCCATGATGTTGTTGAATGTGTCAATGTTGTTGTTGAATGTGTCCATGTTGTTGAATGTGTCCATGATGTTGAATGTGTCCATGTTGTTGAATGTGCCCATGATGTTGTTGAATGTGCCCATGATGTTGTTGAATGTGTCCATGTTGTTGTTGAATGTGTCCATGTTGTTGAATGTGTCCATGTTGTTGAATGTGTCCATGTTGTTGAATGTGTCCATGTTGTTGAATGTGTCCATGTTGTTGAATGTGCCCATGATGTTGTTGAATGTGCCAGATGATGTTGTTGAATGTGTCCATGATGTTGTTGAATGTGTCCATGATGTTGTTGAATGTGTCCATGATGTTGTTGAATGTGTCCATGATGTTGTTGAATGCGTCCATGTTGTTGAATGTGTCCATGTTGTTGAATGTGTCCATGTTGTTGAATGTGCCCATGATGTTGTTGAATGTGCCCATGATGTTGTTGAATGTGTCCATGTTGTTGTTGAATGTGCCCATGATGTTGTTGAATGTGCCCATGATGTTGTTGAATGTGTCCATGTTGTTGTTGAATGTGCCCATGATGTTGTTGAATGTGTCCATGATGTTGTTGAATGTGTCCATGATGATGTTGAATGCGTCCATGTTGTTGAATGTGTCCATGTTGTTGAATGTGTCCATGTTGTTGAATGTGTCCATGATGTTGTTGAATGTGCCCATGATGTTGTTGAATGTGTCCATGTTGTTGTTGAATGTGTCCATGATGTTGTTGAATGTGCCCATGATGTTGTTGAATGTGTCCATGTTGTTGTTGAATGTGCCCATGATGTTGTTGAATGTGTCCATGATGTTGTTGAATGTGCCCATGATGTTGTTGAATGTGTCCATGTTGTTGAATGTGCCCATGTTGTTGAATGTGTCCATGTTGTTGAATGTGTCCATGTTGTTGAATGTGTCCATGTTGTTGTTGAATGTGTCCATGATGTTGTTGAATGTGTCCATGTTGTTGAATGTGTCCATGTTGTTGAATGTGTCCATGTTGTTGTTGAATGTGTCCATGTTGTTGAATGTGTCCATGTTGTTGTTGAATGTGTCCATGTTGTTGAATGTGTCCATGATGTTGTTGAATGTGTCCATGATGTTGAATGTGCCCATGATGTTGTTGAATGTGTCCATGATGTTGAATGTGTCCATGTTGTTGAATGTGTCCATGTTGTTGAATGTGCCCATGATGTTGTTGAATGTGTCCATGTTGTTGAATGTGTCCATGTTGTTGAATGTGTCCATGTTGTTGAATGCGCTCATGTTGTTGAATGAACCCATGTTGTTGAATGAACCCATGATGTTGAATGCGCCCATGTTGTTGAATGTGTCCATGTTGTTGAATGCGCCCATGTTGAGCCCATGAACCCATCATAGGTTCGTCGTTAAAGATGGAATAAATAGCAGTGGCATAATAGTATATAAAATGTCAACACAATATTGGACAAAGTTGGGATGAAAATCTAGCAATTATGTTATAGTAGCCTCACCTTGTCCATGGTAAAACAACTTCTCCCCCAATCCAGAGATGTTATAGTAGCCTCACCTTGTCCACTGTAAAACAACTTCTCCCCCTCTCCAGATATGTTATAGTAGCCTCACCTTGTCCATTGTAAAACAACTTCTCCCCCAATACAGAGATGTTATAGTAGCCTCACCTTGTCCATGGTAAAACAACTTCTCCCCCAATCCAGAGATGTTATAGTAGCCTCACCTTGTCCATTGTAAAACAACTTCTCCCCCAATCCAGATATGTTATAGTAGCCTCACCTTGTCCATGGTAAAACAACTTCTCCCCCTCTCCAGATATGTTATAGTAGCCTCACCTTGTCCATTGTAAAACAACTCCTCCCCCAATCCAGAGATGTTATAGTAGCCTCACCTTGTCCACTGTAAAACAACTTCTCCCCCAATCCAGAGATGTTATAGTAGCCTCACCTTGTCCATTGTAAAACAACTTCTCCCCCTCTCCAGATATGTTATAGTAGCCTCACCTTGTCCATTGTAAAACAACTTCTCACCCAATCCAGAGATGTTATAGTAGCCTCACCTTGTCCATTGTAAAACAACTTCTCCCCCAATCCAGAGATGTTATAGTAGCCTCACCTTGTCCATTGTAAAACAACTTCTCCCCCAATCCAGATATGTTATAGTAGCCTCACCTTGTCCATTGTAAAACAACTTCTCTCCCAATCCAGAGATGCCCCCATCTTCTTCATCTGATCATATATTTTGTCGCCTTTACTGAAAATCAATGCAGACAGATGGTACCAAACATGTATATCAACCATCCACCAGACAGATGGTACCATATACCAACCATCTACCAGACAGGTGGTACCATACATGTATACCAACCATCCACCAGACAGATGGTACCATACATGTATATCAACCATCTACTAGACAGATGGTACCATACATGTATATCAACCATCCACCAGACAGATGGTACCATACATGTATATCAACCATCTACCAGACAGATGGTACCATACATGTATATCAACCATCCACCAGACAGATGGTACCATACATGTATATCAACCATCTACCAGACAGATGGTACCATACATGTATATCAACCATCCACCAGACAGATGGTACCATACATGTATATCAACCATCTACCAGACAGATGGTACCATACATGTATATCAACCATCCACCAGACAGATGGTACCATACATGTATATCAACCATCACCAGACAGTGGTACCATACATGTATATCAACATCTACCAGACAGATGGTACCATACATGTATATCAACCATCCACCAGACAGATGGTACCATACATGTATATCAACCATCTACCAGACAGATGGTACCATACATGTATATCAACCATCCACCAGACAGGTGGTACCATACATGTATATCAACCATCTACCAGACAGATGGTACCATACATGTATACCAACCATCTACCAGACAGATGGTACCATATACCAACCATCCACCAGACAGATGGTACCATACATGTATATCAACCATCCACCAGACAGATGGTACCATATACATATATCAACCATCTACCAGACAGGTGGTACCATATACGTATATCAACCATCTACCAGACAGGTGGTACCATGCATGTATATCAACCATCCACCAGACAGGTGGTACCATACATGTATATCAACCATCTACCAGACAGGTGGTACCATATATCAACCATCTACCAGACACATGGTACCATACATGTATATCAACCATCTACCAGACAGGTGGTACCATACATGTATATCAACCATCCACCAGACAGGTGGTACCATACATGTATATCAACCATCTACCAGACAGGTGGTACCATACATGTATATCAACCATCTACCAGACAGGTGGTACCATACATGTATATCAACCATCCACCAGACAGATGGTACCATACATGTATATCAACCATCTACCAGACACATGGTACCATACATGTATATCAACCATCTACCAGACAGGTGGTACCATATATCAACCATCTACCAGACAGATGGTACCATACATGTATATCAACCATCCACCAGACAGATGGTACCATACATGTATATCAACCATCTACCAGACAGATGGTACCATACATGTATATCAACCATCCACCAGACAGATGGTACCATACATGTATATCAACCATCTACCAGACAGATGGTACCATACATGTATATCAACCATCCACCAGACAGATGGTACCATACATGTATATCAACCATCTACCAGACAGATGGTACCATACATGTATATCAACCATCCACCAGACAGATGGTACCATACATGTATATCAACCATCTACCAGACAGATGGTACCATACATGTATATCAACCATCCACCAGACAGATGGTACCATACATGTATATCAACCATCCACCAGACAGGTGGTACCATACATGTATATCAACCATCCACCAGACAGATGGTACCATACATGTATATCAACCATCCACCAGACAGGTGGTACCATACATGTATATCAAACATCTACCAGACAGGTGGTACCATACATGTATATCAACCATCCACCAGACAGATGGTACCATACATGTATATCAACCATCTACCAGACACATGGTACCATACATGTATATCAACCATCCACCAGACAGGTGGTACCATACATGTATATCAACCATCTACCAGACAGATGGTACCATACATGTATACCAACCATCTACCAGACAGATGGTACCATATACCAACCATCCACCAGACAGATGGTACCATACATGTATATCAACCATCCACCAGACAGATGGTACCATATACATATATCAACCATCTACCAGACAGGTGGTACCATATACGTATATCAACCATCTACCAGACAGGTGGTACCATGCATGTATATCAACCATCCACCAGACAGGTGGTACCATACATGTATATCAACCATCTACCAGACAGGTGGTACCATATATCAACCATCTACCAGACACATGGTACCATACATGTATATCAACCATCTACCAGACAGGTGGTACCATACATGTATATCAACCATCCACCAGACAGGTGGTACCATACATGTATATCAACCATCTACCAGACAGGTGGTACCATACATGTATATCAACCATCTACCAGACAGGTGGTACCATACATGTATATCAACCATCCACCAGACAGATGGTACCATACATGTATATCAACCATCTACCAGACACATGGTACCATACATGTATATCAACCATCTACCAGACAGGTGGTACCATATATCAACCATCTACCAGACAGATGGTACCATACATGTATATCAACCATCTACCAGACAGATGGTACCATACATGTATATCAACCATCCACCAGATAGGTGGTACCATACATGTATATCAACCATCTACCAGACAGATGGTACCATACATGTATATCAACCATCCACCAGGCAGGTGGTACCATACATGTATATCAACCATCCACCAGACAGATGGTACCATACATGTATATCAACCATCCACCAGATAGGTGGTACCATATATCAACCATCTACCAGACAGATGGTACCATACATGTATATCAACCATCTACCAGACAGATGGTACCATACATGTATATCAACCATCTACCAGACAGGTGGTACCATACATGTATATCAACCATCCACCAGACAGATGGTACCATACATGTATATCAACCATCTACCAGACAGATGGTACCATACATGTATATCAACCATCCACCAGACAGGTGGTACCATGCATGTATACCAACCATCCACCAGACATATGGTACCATGCATGTATACCAACCATCCACCAGACATATGGTACCATGCATGTATACCAACCATCCACCAGACAGGTGGTACCATACACCAACCATCTACCAGACATATGGTACCATACACCAACCATCTACCAGACAGATGGTACCATACATGTATATCAACCATCTACCAGACAGATGGTACCATACATTTATACCAACCATCCACCAGACATATGGTACCATGCATGTATACCAACCATCCACCAGACATATGGTACCATACACCAACCATCTACCAGACAGATGGTACCATACATGTATATCAACCATCTACCAGACAGATGGTACCATACATTTATACCAACCATCCACCAGACATATGGTACCATGCATGTATACCAACCATCCACCAGACATATGGTACCATGCATGTATACCAACCATCCACCAGACAGGTGGTACCATACATGTATACCAACCATCCACCAGACAGATGGTACCATACATGTATACCAACCATCTACCAGACAGGTGGTACCATATACCAACCATCTACCAGACAGGTGGTACCATACATGTATATCAACCATCTACCAGACAGGTGGTACCATACATG
This sequence comes from Archivesica marissinica, assembly GCA_014843695.1. Taxonomy (NCBI): domain Eukaryota; kingdom Metazoa; phylum Mollusca; class Bivalvia; order Venerida; family Vesicomyidae; genus Archivesica; species Archivesica marissinica. Next base: position 55,705,103 of record CM026400.1, read on the forward strand.
TATATCAACCATCCACCAGACAGATGGTACCATATACATATATCAACCATCTACCAGACAGGTGGTACCATACATGTATATCAACCATCTACCAGACAGGTGGTACCATACATGTATATCAACCATCTACCAGACAGGTGGTACCATACATGTATATCAACCATCTACCAGACAGATGGTACCATACATGTATATCAACCATCCACCAGACAGATGATACCATATACCAACCATCTACCAGACAGGTGGTACCATACATGTATATCAACCATCCACCAGACAGGTGGTACCATACACCAACCATCTACCAGACATATGGTACCATACACCAACCATCTACCAGACATATGGTACCATACACCAACCATCTACCAGACAGGTGGTACCATACATGTATATCAACCATCTACCAGACAGGTGGTACCATACATGTATATCAACCATCTACCAGACAGGTGGTACCATACATGTATATCAACCATCCACCAGACAGGTGGTACCATACATGTATATCAACCATCCACCAGACAGATGGTACCATATATCAACCATCTACCAGACAGGTGGTACCATACATGTATATCAACCATCCACCAGACAGATGGTACCATATACCAACCATCCACCAGACAGATGGTACCATACATGTATATCAACCATCCACCAGACAGATGGTACCATATACCAACCATCCACCAGACAGATGGTACCATACATGTATATCAACCATCTACTAGACAGATGGTACCATACATGTATATCAACCATCTACCAGACAGATGGTACCATGCATGTATATCAACCATCTACCAGACAGATGGTACCATACATGTATATCAACCATCTACCAGAGAGATGGTACCATATACCAACCATCTACAAGACAGATGGTACCATACATGTATATCAACCATCTACCAGACAGGTGGTACCATACATGTATATCAACCAGCTACCAGACAGATGGTACCATATACCAACCATCCACCAGACAGGTGGTACCATACATGTATATCAACCATCTACCAGACAGATGGTACCATATACCAACCATCCACCAGACAGGTGGTACCATACATGTATATCAACCATCTACCAGACAGATGGTACCATAAATGTATATCAACCATCTACCAGACAGATGGTACCATACATGTATATCAACCATCTACCAGACAGGTGGTACCATACATGTATATCAACCAGCTACCAGACAGATGGTACCATATACCAACCATCCACCAGACAGGTGGTACCATACATGTATATCAACCATCTACCAGACAGATGGTACCATAAATGTATATCAACCATCTACCAGACAGATGGTACCATATACCAACCATCCACCAGACAGGTGGTACCATACATGTATATCAACCATCTACCAGACAGGTGGTACCATACATGTATATCAACCATCTACCAGACAGATGGTACCATACATGTATATCAACCATCTACCAGACAGGTGGTACCATACATGTATATCAACCATCTACCAGACAGGTGGTACCATACATGTATATCAACCATCTACCAGACAGATGGTACCATACATGTATATCAACCATCTACCAGACAGGTGGTACCATACATGTATATCAACCATCTACCAGACAGATGGTACCATACATGTATATCAACCATCTACCAGACAGGTGGTACCATACATGTATATCAACTAGCAACCAGACAGATCGTACCATACATGTATATCAACCATCTACCAGACAGATGGTACCATACATGTATATCAACCATCTACCAGACAGATGGTACCATACATGTATATCAACTAGCAACCAGACAGATCGTACCATACATGTATATCAACCATCTACCAGACAGATGGTACCATACATGTATATCAACCATCTACCAGACAGATCGTACCATACATGTATATCAACCATCTACCAGACAGATGGTACCATACATGTATATCAACCATCTACCAGACAGATGGTACCATACATGTATATCAACCATCTACCAGACAGATGGTACCATATACCAACCATCCACCAGACAGATGGTACCATACATGTATATCAACCATCTACCAGACAGATGGTACCATACATGTATATCAACCATCTACCAGACAGATGGTACTATAGATGTATATCAATCATCAACCAGACAGGTCCTACCTTATACCAATATCTATATAAAATTCCATGTATTTGGAAATTGTGAGATTTAAATATATGGTTTATACATTTGATTATGTGTTCGTACTCAATGTACAGTTTTCTAACTCCGTATATCCAGCTAATACAGTAACAATATCTACGTCAAGTATGTAGATCCATATAGCATTAAATAACTGTTTAATAATTGTGTGGAAGTCGTGATAGTGCAGTGGATGCGCGTTCGCTTTGAGCGCCGCTGGAGCCGTTACGGTTGTGCCCTTAGGCAAGGCATTTAAATTCCACATTGCCTCATCTCTCTGCCTTGTGGCGATGAATTCCATCAGGAATGAGGTCTCGATAGTGATTAATATAAGTAGTAAGAACTTGTTTCGCAATCGAGCTAAAATAAATTTGTATAGACTAACTTTAAATAACTCTAAACAATATGTCTGAGGTTCTCACATTTTCTCCAATCTCAAACTCAGTCTCAAGCTTCTGATTGGTTCGGCCGAGTGTGAAACTCAAACTCAGTCTCAAGCTTCTGATTGGTTCTGCCGAGTGTGAAACTCAAACTCAGTCTCAAGCTTCTGATTGGTTCGGCTGAGTGTGAAACTCAAACTCAGTCTCAAGCTTCTGATTGGTTCGGCTGAGTGTGAAACTCACAATCAATCAATCAAATTTCTTGAGATAGAGTTTGAGATCTGAAAAAAGCAATACATGCGCAGTGCTCGAAAAATAGGATTGCCCAAAGCCACTCAGAATCCAAGTGGGGCGTGTCCCTCATTAAATCTGAAACGCCCGAGGTCATGTGTCTAAATTAATCCCTCTGTTGAAAGATTTAATTTATGTAAATTTTCCGGCCTCTGAGATGACAATCCCCAGGTCATGACTTAATCAATCAAACCTGCATTCCATTGTCTACAACCCATTAACCACCGTAACACCTAAATTATAGCCACCAATGGAGAGCTTAAACAAATAATGCAGGCCATGACTTAATCATTCACACCTCCATTTCATTGTCTACAACCCATTAACCACCGTAACATCTAAATTATAGCCCCCAATGGAGAGTTTAAACAAATAATGACTTTACTAATTGATCTTTCTGAGAACCCCCCCCCCCTCCCAGACACAACAACATATGACTCGCTGATTGACTGTATCCAGGGTACCCTACCTTCATTAATATGCATAAATGAATTATGTGTCGAGGCTATGTTTCATATATTCCCCACTATATTGCAGCCAAGGAGATTTAAAAGCACATGTTTTGTGCATGTAATCTCTAAATCTCTAAATTGTGGTGAATACACAAGAAGTAATTTTCGAGAGCATTTCTGTTGAAATTAAATAAACGGTTCGATCAGCAATACTCGCTAGAGGCCAAACATATAGTTTGTTTGTTTTGGATGTTGAAATGTGTTTATTGTCCAAAAGGTGGGATTTGCCAAGAGTTACAGACTGTATTAATAGGACCATGCAATATGTTCCGAGTTTTGTCTGTAGAATGGACAACTTTTGTTTGTTCGGGTTTTACGCCTTCATCAGCACCATTTTGGTCTATATCGACGACAAGCAGTTTACCTAACAACACCTTTCCTGGGCAGGCTCCAGCGGGTAACTAGTACTTGGTGGACTAACCTTCATAAGAAACTGCAAACTTTATCATATAAATAGACAAGTCATGAGCAATGCTCGAACCCATGACCATCAATGATGATCGGTTAGTGGTATACAAGACTTACTACATGATAAGGCATAAATTGAATTACTTATCACATACGTTGCTTGTGTTCCGTTTCATAAAAGTCAATGCAAGTGAAGACTTTTAGAGACCCCAGTTTATTGTGAGGAAGTCAGACCCCCCTTACCTCCACCCAGCATAGTTTATTGAGGATACAACCTACTCTACTGTAGCAGACGGAACTTTCTCATTACCTGTTCTTCCATTTCCAGACGTGTTTCAGGAACTGTTCTCTGCCGAGATCGTGCCTTGTTTTACGCTCCTCCTTCCAAAGCTGTTTCTCCACTACCACCTGCGTCGCTATCCCAGCGTGATCACAACCTGGTACCCACAGTGTCTCCTCACCTCTCATACGATGCCTGATAAAATGTTAGTTCACATATTTTTAGTTTGGGATTGTAGGTGTCACATCAATAGAAAATGGTGTAGCCCCTAATCCTGCTTAATGTGAGAGAGCAACTCTCCCGGGGCTAGTGGACCCTAATCCAGCTTAATGTGGGAATGCAACACTCCCAGGGCTAGTGGACCCTAATCCAGCTTAATGTAGGAATGCAACACTCCCGGGGCTAGTGGACCCTAATCCTGCTTAATGTGGGAATGCAACACTCCCGGGGCTAGTGGACCCTAATCCAAGTGCAACACTCCCGGGGCTAGTGGACCCTAATCCAGCTTAATGTGGGAGAGCAACACTCCCGGGGCTAGTGGACCCTAATCCAGCTTAATGCAGGAGAGCAACACTCCCGGGGCTAGTGGACCCTAATCCAGCTTAATGCAGGAGAGCAACACTCCCGGGGCTAGTGGACCCTAATCCTGCTTAATGTGAGAGAGCAACACTCCCGGGGCTAGTGGACCCTAATCCTGCTTAATGTGAGAGAGCAACTCTCCGGGGCTAGTGGACCCTAATCCTGCTTAATGTGAGAGAGCAACTCTCCAGGGGCTAGTGGACCCTAATCCAGCTTAATGTGGGAGAGCAACACTCCTGGGGCTAGTGGACCCTAATCCAGCTTAATGTGGGAGAGCAACACTCCCAGGGGCTAGTGGACCCTAATCCAGCTTAATGTGGGAGAGCAACACTCCCAGGGCTAGTGGACCCTAATCCTGCTTAATGTGGCAGTGCAACACTCCCGGGGCTAGTGGACCCTAATCCAGCTTAATGTGGGAATGCAACACTCCCGGGGCTAGTGGACCCTAATCCAAGAGCAACACTCCCGGGGCTAGTGGACCCTAATCCAAGAGCAACACTCCCGGGGCTAGTGGACCCTAATCCAGCTTAATGTGGGAGAGCAACACTCCCGGGGCTAGTGGACCCTAATCCTGGTGCACCCTAGAACATTGCATCAGCCATTCACCTGTCGGCAGACAAACACTCCTGCTGCACCCTAGAACATTGCATCAGTCATTCACCTGTCGGCAGACAAACACTCCTGGTGCACCCTAGAACATTGCATCAGTCATTCACCTGTCGGCAGACAAACACTCCTGGTGCACCCTAGAACATTGCATCAGCCATTCACCTGTCGGCAGACCAACACTCCTGGTGGCTAGTGGACCCTAGAACATTGCATCAGCCATTCACTTGTCGGCAGACCAACACTCCTGGTGCACCCTAGAACATTGCATCAGCCATTCACCTGTCGGCAGACCAACACTCCTGGTGCACCCTAGAACATTGCATCAGCCATTCACCTGTCAGCAGACCAACACTCCTGGTGCACCCTAGAACATTGCATCAGTCATTCACCTGTCGACAGACAAACACTCCTGGTGCACCCTAGAACATTACATCAGTCATTCACCTGTCGACAGACCAACACTCCTGGTGCACCCTAGAACATTGCATCAGTCATTCACCTGTCGGCAGACCAACATTCCTGGTGCACCCTAGAACATTGCATCAGTCATTCACCTGTCGGCAGACAAACACTCCTGGTGCACCCTAGAACATTGCATCAGTCATTCACCTGTCGGCAGAACAACACTCCTGATGCACCCTAGAACATTGCATCAGTCATTCACCTGTCAGCAGACAAACACTCCTGCTGCACCCTAGAACATTGCATCAGTCATTCACCTGTTGGCAGACAAACACTCCTGGTGCACCCTAGAACATTGCATCAGTCATTCACCTGTCGGCAGACAAACACTCCTGGTGCACCCTAGAACATTGCATATATCATTCACCTGTTGGCAGACAAACACTCCTGCTGCACCCTAGAACATTGCATCAGTCATTCACCTGTCGGCAGACAAACACTCCTGGTGCACCCTAGAACATTGCATCAGTCATTCACCTGTCGGCAGACAAACACTCCTGGTGCACCCTAGAACATTGCATCAGCCATTCACCTGTCGGCAGACCAACACTCCTGGTGGCTAGTGGACCCTAGAACATTGCATCAGCCATTCACCTGTCGGCAGACCAACACTCCTGGTGGCTAGTGGACCCTAGAACATTGCATCAGCCATTCACCTGTCGGCAGACCAACACTCCTGGTGCACCCTAGAACATTGCATCAGTCATTCACCTGTCGACAGACAAACACTCCTGGTGCACCCTAGAACATTACATCAGTCATTCACCTGTCGACAGACAAACACTCCTGGTGCACCCTAGAACATTACATCAGTCATTCACCTGTCGGCAGACAAACACTCCTGGTGCACCCTAGAACATTGCAGCAGTCATTCACCTGTGAGCAGACCAACACTCCTGGTGCACCCTAGAACATTGCATCAGTCATTCACCTGTCGGCAGACCAACACTCCTGGTGCATGCTGGAACATTACATCAGTCATTCACCTGTCGGCAGACCAACACTCCTGGTGCACCCTAGAACATTGCATCAGTCATTCACCTGTCGGCAGACCAACACTCCTGGTGCACCCTAGAACATTACATCAGTCATTCACCTGTTGGCAGACCAACACTCCTGGTGCACCCTAAAACATTGCATCAGTCATTCACCTGTCAGCAGACCAACACTCCTGATGCACCCTAGAACATTGCATCAGTCATTCACCTGTCGGCAGACCAACACTCCTGGTGCCCCCTAGAACATTGCATTAGTCATTCACCTGACGGCAGACAAACACTCCTGGTGCACATCAGTCATTCACCTGTCGGCAGACAAACACTCCTGGTACACATCAGTCATTCACCTGTCGGCAGACAAACACTCCTGGTGCACATCAGTCATTCACCTGTCGGCATACAAACACTCCTGGTGCACATCAGTCATTCACCTGTCGGCAGACAAACACTCCTGGTGCACATCAGCCATGCACCTGTC
>CM026400.1:55713277-55750462 GCA_014843695.1 Archivesica marissinica
TCAGTCATTCACCTGTCGACAGACAAACACTCCTGGTGCACCCTAGAACATTACATCAGTCATTCACCTGTCGACAGACAAACACTCCTGGTGCACCCTAGAACATTACATCAGTCATTCACCTGTCGGCAGACAAACACTCCTGGTGCACCCTAGAACATTGCAGCAGTCATTCACCTGTGAGCAGACCAACACTCCTGGTGCACCCTAGAACATTGCATCAGTCATTCACCTGTCGGCAGACCAACACTCCTGGTGCATGCTGGAACATTACATCAGTCATTCACCTGTCGGCAGACCAACACTCCTGGTGCACCCTAGAACATTGCATCAGTCATTCACCTGTCGGCAGACCAACACTCCTGGTGCACCCTAGAACATTACATCAGTCATTCACCTGTTGGCAGACCAACACTCCTGGTGCACCCTAAAACATTGCATCAGTCATTCACCTGTCAGCAGACCAACACTCCTGATGCACCCTAGAACATTGCATCAGTCATTCACCTGTCGGCAGACCAACACTCCTGGTGCCCCCTAGAACATTGCATTAGTCATTCACCTGACGGCAGACAAACACTCCTGGTGCACATCAGTCATTCACCTGTCGGCAGACAAACACTCCTGGTACACATCAGTCATTCACCTGTCGGCAGACAAACACTCCTGGTGCACATCAGTCATTCACCTGTCGGCATACAAACACTCCTGGTGCACATCAGTCATTCACCTGTCGGCAGACAAACACTCCTGGTGCACATCAGCCATGCACCTGTCATCAGACAAACACTCCTGGTGCACATCAGTCACATTTCTACTTACCATCTGACAAGGGCATCTTGGATAGCACAGGTTAGGGCATGACCAAGGTGAAGTGTTCCTGTTACATTTGGTGGTGGCAAACATATCACAAACTTCTTTATATCTTCATTGTTTTCCTAAATACACAAGTACCTTAGAATTATATGTACATTGATAATGACATAAGTAGTTTCTATCAAGGGCATTATATATCTATTCTAAGGTTGAAGTTCTTTACACTTGGGGAGATCTAATACTAATACTTGGGAAGATCTAATACTGATACTTGGGAAGGATCTAATACTGATACTTGGGAAGATATAATACTGATACTTGGGAAGATCTAATACTGATATTTGGGAAGATATAATACTGATACTTGGGAAGCTATAATACTGATACTTGGGAAGCTCTAATACTGATAATTGGGAAGATCTAATACTGACAATTGGGAAGATCTAATAATGACACGTGGGAAGATCTAATACTGATACTTGGGAAGATCTAATACTGATACTTGGGAAGATCTAATACTGATACTTGGGAAGATCTAATATTGATTACTTGGGAAGGATCTAATACTGATACTTGGGAAGATCTAATACTGATACTTGGGAAGATCTAATACTGATACTTGGTAAGATATAATACTGATACTTGGGAAGATATAATACTGATACTTGGGAAGATATAATACTGATACTTGGGAAGATATAATACTGATACTTGGGAAGCTCTAATACTGATACTTGGGAAGATCTGATACTTGGGAAGATCTAATACTGATACTTGGGAAGGATCTAATACTGATACTTGGGAAGATCTAATACTGATACTTGGGAAGATCTAATATTGATACTTGGGAAGGATCTAATACTGATACTTGGGAAGATCTGATACGTGGGAAGATCTAATATTGATACTTGGGAAGATCTAATACTGATACTTGGTAAGATCTAATACTGATAATTGGGAAGATCTAATACTGATACTTGGGAAGATCTAATACTGATACTTGGGAAGATCTAATACTGATACGTGGGAAGATCTAATACTGATACTTGGGAAGATCTAATACTGATACTTGGGAATATCTAATACTGATACTTGGGAATATCTGATACTTAGGAAGATCTAATACTGATACTTGAGAAGATCTAATACTGATACTTGGGAAGCTCTAATACTGATACTTGGGAATATCTAATACTGATACTTGGGAAGATCTAATACTGATACTGACCCCAACACCACCACCCCCATATACACTTGGGAAAATCTAATACTAACACTTGGAAAGATCTACCACCAACTCCCTCCTTCCCCCCCCCCTCTCTCTCATACTGCATATTGTACATTATAAGGAAAGGATAATTTACTTTTGGAGAGAAGTTTATCTGTTTCACCCACCAGACATACAAGAATTGCATACTGTACATTGTAGGGAAAGGATAACACTTACGTTTGGAGAGAAGTTTATCTGTTTCACCCACCAGTCATACAAGAATTGCATGTTGTACAGTGTAGGGAACGGATAACTTACTTTTGGAGAAGTATATCTGTTTCACCCACCAGACATACAAGAATTGCATGTTGTATATTGTATAGTGTAGTCATGTGATACATTGTAACTTACTTTTGGAGAGAAGTATCTCTGTTTCACCCACCAGTCATACCAGGCTGCTTCAACATACTCTGGACTATAGGCGGCAGGAAGCTCACATGTTGTGTCTTAAATTGAAACAGTGATGAATTGAAATTAGGGAACAATTTTATCACATCGTGGCATAGATTAGAAATTGAATGTGGTAGATGGAAATAACAACAAAGTACACATTTCAATGGAAGGAAATGCAATGTTTGTAACAAGTTAGAGGATGAATATCATTTTATTATTGAATGCTCATTTTATGCTGATTTAGGAACACTTTACATCAAGAAAACTTATTGGCATACACATAATACATGTATGGTTAAATTTGTTAAGTTAATGCAAATAGAAACTGAAAATGCAGTTCAGAAATTATCTTTATACGTGTTTAAAGCATTTAAAAATCTTAGATCATAATACTTAATACAAAGTATTAAAACCCTTTAGTTTTATTCAGGATTTCATTTTTTGTATCATGATTATAAATTGCTGATTATAGTTCTACCTTTCTTCTTACCTGGACGGATCTGTAGTCCAGTGGTAACACGCAGGACTGGTAATCCAGGGATCGCAGGATCGATCCCCCATCTGACCCTAATAAAATGAATAGTCTTTCAGATGGGACGTTAAACCGAGGTCTAGTGTCGGTGCTTTACACTGTGCACATAAAAGAATCAGAGGAGACTCTGGAATGGCTCTCTGTCTGTATCATTGCACTATCCTCCAAAATCTGAAATGACTAATCTCCCTTCAGGAGGCGTCACTCATATGGGCAACCAGTAGCGACAATAAATAAACGTAAAACACACAAATACCTTTCTTTTCTCCTGGTTGTGTAGGAGTAGTGTACTGAACTGATGTGTACCCTTTCTTTCCTTTGTCTGATGGTTCACCAGTATTCTGAAAAGTCATGTTTGTCGATGAAGGACAATTCTAGATACTTTTCAACATTACGCGGTCGTATATCAGAGACCAGAGATCACAAGTTTGATCCCCTGTCTGACCATAATAATATTAACAAAGCATACATGTACAATTCTGATTCAGGACACTGTCTCAGAGCGAATTATAAATGTTAACATTATACTTATATTTGACATAACCCATACATGTGAACTCACCCAAATTCTACCCAACTCATGCAATCCATGATCAGGATAACACAACTCCTGCACTCCATGATCAGGGTAACACAACTCCTGCAATCCATGATCAGGTTAACCCAACTCCTGCAATCCATGATCAGGTTAACCCAACTCCTGCAATCCATGATCAGGATAACACAAATCCTGCAATCCATGATCAGGATAACACAACTCCTGCAATCCATGATCAGGATAACACAACTCCTGCAATCCATGATAAGAATTATACCCAACTCCTGCAATCCATGATCAGGGATAACACAACTCCTGCAATCCATGATCAGATCCATGATCAGGATAACACAACTCCTGCAATCCATGATCAGGATAACACAACTCCTGCAATCCATGATCAGGATAACACAACTCCTGCAATCCATGATCAGGATAACACAACTCCTGCAATCCATGATCAGGATAACACAACTCCTGCAATCCATGATCAGGATAACACAACTCCTGCAATCCATGATCAGGATAACACAACTCCTGCAATCCATGATCAGGACAACACAACTCCCACAATCCATGATCAGGATAACACAACTCCTGCAATCCATGATCAGGATAACACAACTCCTGCAATCCATGATCAGGATAACACAACTCCTGCAATCCATGATCAGGATAACACAACTCCTGCAATCCATGATCAGGAAACACAACTCCCAACCATGATCAGGATAACACAACTCCTGCAATCCATGATCAGGATAACACAACTCCTGCAATCCATGATCAGGATAACACAACTCCTGCAATCCATGATCAGGATAACACAACTCCTGCAATCCATGATCAGGATAACAACAGAACAAATGTTGAAAAAACAAAGAAATACAGATTTTTTAAAATACCGTAAATCGTCTTTTTTTAAGTCTTACAGATATATAAAAAATTTAAAAAATTATTCACCGAGTGAGTACATGTTTATTGCACAGGATCCACCCTGGGTAGCCTGGGAACAGGCGTCAACATAGTTTGCCTGGTCAGTCATATAAATATATTTTAACACCGAGACCAATAATTTTTTGGCCGTATTGAGTTTCTGATCATATCAACGTGTCATTTTGCCAGAAGTTAAAAAGTGAAAAATCGACAGACTGGAACCCAGGCTACAACCCTGGGGCATATTTACAAGTAAATAGTACTGGTGTTATCTCAAATTCACAGGATGTACACACATGTATGCCAATTATAGAAACTGATAAGAAATTAGCCATAAATGCATAAATAACTGACTGGCTTACTGATATGTAGCAAATAATTGTGTACCAGTCTGCTGATTTTTCAACATAAACTTCCGCTATTGTTTTCATGCTCGCCCATATGGTTCGCCGGCGGTGATGGTAAATAAGCTCAATCATCATTCCAGGCCAATTAACACTGATTAAGGATGGCAAAGGATACTGTTTAGGTATTGTTATGTTATGTTATTGTTGCAGTTGATTTGTTCATTGGTTAATTGGATTAATTTATTACTTAGGTACATTTATTTTTCATGAATCCATTCTCAAGTTTTTGTCACAAACGAAACCAATTTCAAGTAGATAAATTAATTTCTCGCCTATTCAGTATTGAAAGTTTTTTCCAATTTAATAAATATGGCAAACGACCAGCATCCAATGCTGCCTTGCCAGTGAAAACATGCCTTTATACTAAAACTGGACTAATATTATGGATTTGTGCATCAAACACAGAAAAATTAATCTCCCTACTTGATACTAATACTCCACTTTTAGACGGAAAACTTCTACGTTGCGTTTAAAAAAGGTTCACATGTATGTTAACCTTGAAATGTGACCTTGACCTTTGAAGTTAGGTCATGTGCATAGTTATTTGAAAATCCCCTATTCATAAAAAACAGCCCGAACACAAAATATACCCAACAGCTAACATCCAATTGTGACCTTGACCATTGCGGTAGGGACCGGGTCTTTACACAATACATCATCTTGATGGCATACATTTGTGCCATGGATGTTATTTCAAAACCTCCCAGTGCATGACAAAGTTACAGCCTGGAAATGAAAGTGCGATGGACAGATTGGACATACGGGCCTAACCTATAGTCCCCAATCAGTTTCACAGGTAATATAAGATTTAATTTGAGTCGGCAAGACATATAACACTTTCAAAATAATCTTTGAGGAGCTTTGACCCGACTATAGAGTTTTCACTAACTAACTGGGGGAATAGCAAATCGCCAGAGACCACGCGATATTTCACGCTCCAGTTACCGGCAATGTAAATTAGCAATACATACTAATACTCATGCTGTAGGCAATTTCCACAGTTAGGTGAAAACTAGTGACGTCATTCCGGATTACTTAGAGCGAGATGCCTCCATTTTATCAACTTTTATCAAAGATTTTATTCAAGATTGTTATGAATGAATGGTAAAATGTTGTTTATTCAGTCAATTGAAATTGTTGTTAGTGCATGAACATTCAGGAGTCTGTTATGTCGCCGGAAACGAGTAACGCAGGGATACTAGTCCCTACTAGTTATTAGTAGCCTACATGTTAACGAAAGGGGTTAACGAACAGTAGGTACTAATACGTAAGGGTATAAGATGAATTTGCGATTAATGCAGTGGTAAATGGTTAGCATGATCGCTTCTCACCATTGAAACCCCGATTCGATCCTCTCACCATGAAATAGGACAGATGACGAGATGTATGGTTATCGCCAGATTGGACAGGTAGGTTTTCTTCAGGTACACAGGTTTGCTCCCACACGAATGACCACATATATGTTTTCATCCACTCCAACTTTTTTTGTAATCGTTGTAAAATAACTAAAACCTATACGTTTACGAGTTGAGTGTCGTGCGTATTTAACTACAGTGGTACGAGTTAACCAGGGTACGAATTCACTGCGACCCCGAAATCACTTGACATTGAATGCGGCTACAAAACAAATATGCAAATTTAGAAAACTTACAGCTGAACAATATCTTCGAAAGCCTGTCACGGCGCACACATGGTGTAATCTCTGAGTTTTATACAGTTTTATTCCATTTTTACTGTAAACATATTTCATTCGGCTCCAGGAGGCTGACATCTTGAAATCATGCGGACATTTCGGTAGTTTTCGTTAAATTGATCAGATGGCGGCTTTGTTTTCATCGCGGACGTTAGATTGCAAAGATCTGCATAGTTATTTGAAGACATTGTCTTCTCACATACTTGACAGATTGTACAATCACCCAGCAACATGTCTAGCAGTATTTAGGTATGTGAACATGTTACTTTCATTATTCCAAAATTTAATGTGTTTCGTACTCGAATTATTTCGAACTTCTACTTCTACCAGTTACTGGCCAAGTTCAACAAACTGAACATTATTGCCAGGTGGGTGCGCATAGAGAAAGAATTGGAATAAAAGTGATAGTATGTACAGTGGAGAGTTAAAATAAATAAATAAGACTGTTAGGAGATTAGATAAAGATGGTGGCTAGTTGAGCCTTGAAGGCGTCAACTGTGCCAACTGATATAGTGTCCGGAGGAAGACTGTTCCACTCCTTGATGGTTTTTGGGAAGAATGACTGTTGGCGGTAGCTAGTAGAACAGCGTGGAATTTGGAAGGCATGGTCTGCTGTGTGACGCTAGCGGCGCGGAGGGGGTAATAGGCGGTCGATCTTGTTGACAGTGACTTGGTCGTTGACTATTTTGAATAGTAGAACTAGGCGAGATGTTTTTCTTCTGTCCTGGAGTGATGTCCACTGTAGGTCTTGGAGCATCTCGGTGACACTGGATCTGCTCTGGTAGCAGTGTTTGACGAATCGTGCTCCACGACGTTGAACCATCTCCAGTTTGTTGATATCTATTGTTTCGTAGGGATCCCATACTGAGCAGGTGTATTCTACGGTGGGTCTGACCAGTGACTTGTAAGCGAGTTCTTCTGTTGGGGATGAGGCAATGTTAAGGTTCCGTCGTATGAAGTTCAGGTTTCTATTAGCTTTGTTTGTGATGTTGGTAATATGTTCTCCCCAGTCAAGCGTGTTGTTTATAAAATCAGTTTATACACATTTATTTTAGCTCGCTTGCGAAAGAAGTTCTTATAACTTAATATTCATCACTCTCGAGAACTCATTCCTGATCGAATCCATCTCCACGAGGGAGAGAGAAGAGGCATGTGGAATTTAAATGCCTTGCCTAAGAGCACAATCAGTGAGGCATGATCGACATGGCCATCCTAGATTTCAGCAAGGCATTTGATACCGTACCACACCGAAAACTCCTAAACAAACTGGAACAGTATGGCATCACAGGCAGCATACACCACTGGCTCAGGGACTTTCTCACCAACAGAAGTATGAGGGTTGTTGTTGAGGGAGAGGAATCAGAAACAGCTACTGTCGACTCCGGTGTCCCACAAGGCACAGTGCTCGGCCCACTACTATTCCTCTGCCACATTAATGATCTCCCAGAGTCTGTCAAATCCACAGTACGTTTGTTCGCCGATGACTGCCTCCTATACCGCAACATCAAAAACAGGAAAGACCACGAAACCCTTCAAGAAGATTTACGCCAATTGGAAGCATGGGCAGATACCTGGGGAATGAGGTTTAATGCTAAAAAGTGCTACATTATGAGCATAAACCAGAAGTCCTCCAAGTTCTATCAGCTGGACAACCACATCTTACAGCAGTTCCCAGAAAACCCCTACCTTGGAGTGACGATAGCAGAAGACCTCAAATGGAGCTCACATATCACCAAAATCACGAAGAAAGCAAACTCCACCTTGGGCTTCCTCCGCAGAAACCTAAAGCAATGCCCCGAATCTTGCCGCAGAACAGCCTACCTTTCGCTAGTACGCTCCACACTAGAATATAGCTCGATTATATGGGACCCTTACCACCAGAAGGACACCGACAAACTTGAGAAAGTACAGAGACAGGCCGCCAGGTTCATATCAGGAGACTACACCACCAATTCTACAGGGTGCGTCACTCGAATGCTTCATGACTTGAGGCTTCCATCCCTCCAGGACCGAAGGAAGGCGAATCGTCTGATATTCTTCTATAAGGTTGTCGAGGGGCTGGTACCATGCAGCCCTGCCAAGCCATGACTTTTTAACACCAGTACGTAAGAACAAACGTAAAGTAACCCCCAAGACATTTAGTGGCTATAATACTGACAACATCATAGATAGACAAACTGTGAACCACTCTAGGTGTTTTGTGCCAGTGCAGTGTAGGACAAAACAATATAGACAGTCATTCTTCCCACAGACTATTATTGACTGGAATAAATTGGAAGATAGTGTTGCATGCGCGAGTGCAGTCGGCAGCTTCAGAACAGCTGTCCACAAGTGGGACTAGAAGACTCCCACACTCTCTCTCCCGTTGCGTCTACGCTGAAAGGCCCTGCAATGTTACTATCCAGATCCAGAGGCTCCAGTGAGGTTCAAACTCCAGGCCATTCGCACCTGAAGCGAACGCGCTGCCATTGTGCTATCACGACTTCCACTCATTTTTGTTTATTGCTTATATCTGTGCCTTTTAGTTCACTTGCTTGTTGGTTTTTTTAATTTCAATTTTGGTTGCATATACCAGTGTGTTTTTTAGATAGATAGAGTATCATGCATGTGCTTGATCTCAACTAGTTCTAGTATCGGGATACTGTTGTACATAATTTGTAGTGTCAGACAGGGGATCGAACATGCGATCCCTGGATTACGAGTCCAGCGTGTTACCACTGGACTACAGATCCATCTGTTATAGAAAATATTATTAACATTATAGTTATATATATAGCTGTCCACACAGTGTTTGAGAAGATACAGGATTACTGGTGTACATTGTAACAAACTACTTTATCTTTTGTTTCAGGGAACTTCCTGAGCTAGGCAAACACTATGTGATGAGATTATTGTTCGTAGAACAACCTGTGTCTCAAGCTGTTATTAGACTCTGGGTTAACAACAAACACATGAAGTAAGTGTTGGCAATGTGTTGTATCTGTCCGATTAGCTCCAGGGTTCTATCCTCGGACCGAGAAGTATGTGAGATGGTACGGTGGTCGCTAGATCGGACAGGTGGGTTTTCTCCGGGTACTCCGGTTTCCTCCCACACAAATGACCACATACATATATACGCTTTCATCCGCGCCAACGAGAGTGATTAATATAAGTTGTTAGGACTTGCTTCGCAATCGTTGTAAAATAAATAAAGTTTCAACTTTAGTTTTGTGTATAACACCCAGATACACCGTGTGTCTCGAGCTGCAGTTAGCACTGCAAGTATCAAAGTTTGTATGTCCCACAGTCACTACAGGTATCAAAGTTTGTATGTCCACAGTCACTGCAGGTATCAACGTTTGTATGTCCACAGTCACTGCAGGTATCAACGTTTGTATGTCCACAGTCACTGCAGGTATCAACGTTTCTATGTCCACAGTCACTACAGGTATCAACGTTTGTATGTCCACAGTCACTACAGGTATCAACGTTTGTATGTCCACAGTCAATGTTACACTACAGGTATCAAAGTTTGTATGTCCACAGTCACTACAGGTATCAACGTTTGTATGTCCACAGTCACTGCAGGTATCAACGTTTCTATGTCCACAGTCACTACAGGTATCAACGTTTGTATGTCCACAGTCACTACAGGTATCAACGTTTGTATGTCCACAGTCAATGTTACACTACAGGTATCAAAGTTTGTATGTCCACAGTCACTACAGGTATCAACGTTTGTATGTCCACAGTCACTGCAGGTATCAACGTTTGTATGTCCACAGTCACTGCAGGTATCAACGTTTGTATGTCCACAGTCACTACAGGTATCAACGTTTGTATGTCCACAGTCACTACAGGTATCAACGTTTGTATGTCCACAGTCAATGTTACACTACAGGTATCAAAGTTTGTATGTCCACAGTCACTACAGGTATCAACGTTTGTATGTCCACAGTCACTGCAGGTATCAACGTTTGTATGTCCACAGTCACTGCAGGTATCAACGTTTGTATGTCCACAGTCAATGTTACACTGCAGGTATCAAAGTTTGTATGTCCACAGTCAATGTTACACTGCAGGTATCAAAGTTTGTATGTCCACAGTCAATGTTGCACTGCAGGTATCAACGTTTGTATGTCCACAGTCACTGCAGGTATCAACGTTTGTATGTCCACAGTCAATGTTACACTACAGGTATCAAAGTTTGTATGTCCACAGTCACTGCAGGTATCAACGTTTGTATGTCCACAGTCACTACAGGTATCAACGTTTGTATGTCCACAGTCACTACAGGTATCAACGTTTGTATGTCCACAGTCACTGCAGGTATCAACGTTTGTATGCCCACAGTCAATGTTACACTACAGGTATCAAAGTTTGTATGTGCACAGTCAATGTTACACTACAGGTATCAACGTTTGTATGTCCACAGTCAATGTTACACTACAGGTATCAAAGTTTGTATGTCCACAGTCAATGTTACACTACAGGTATCAAAGTTTGTATGTCCACAGTCAATGTTACACTACAGGTATCAAAGTTTGTATGCCCACAGTCAATGTTACACTACAGGTATCAACGTTTGTATGTCCACAGTCAATGTTACACTACAGGTATCAAAGTTTGTATGTCCACAGTCAATGTTACACTACAGGTATCAAAGTTTGTATGTCCACAGTCAATGTTACACTACAGGTATCAAAGTTTGTATGCCCACAGTCAATGTTACACTACAGGTATCAACGTTTGTATGTCCACAGTCAATGTTACACTACAGGTATCAAAGTTTGTATGTCCACAGTCAATGTTACACTACAGGTATCAACGTTTGTATGTCCACAGTCAATGTTACACTACAGGTATCAAAGTTTGTATGTCCACAGTCAATGTTACACTACAGGTATCAACGTTTGTATGTCCACAGTCAATGTTACACTACAGGTATCAAAGTTTGTATGTCCACAGTCAACGTTACACTACAGGTATCAAAGTTTGTATGTCCACAGTCAATGTTACACTACAGGTATCAAAGTTTGTATGTCCACAGTCAATGTTACACTGCAGGTATCAAAGTTTGTATGTCCACAGTCAATGTTAAACTACAGGTATCAAAGTTTGTATGTCCAAAGTCAGTGTTACACTACAGGTATCAAAGTTTGTATGTCCACAGTCAATGTTACACTGCAGGTATCAAAGTTTGTATGTCCACAGTCAATGTTGCACTGCAGGTATCAACGTTTGTATGTCCACAGTCACTGCAGGTATCAACGTTTGTATGTCCACAGTCAATGTTACACTACAGGTATCAAAGTTTGTATGTCCACAGTCACTGCAGGTATCAACGTTTGTATGTCCACAGTCACTACAGGTATCAACGTTTGTATGTCCCACAGATAATGTTACACTACAGGTATACATCAACGTTTGTATGCCCACAGTCAATGTTGCACTACAGGTATCAACGTTTGTATGCCCACAGTCAATGTTACACTACAGGTATCAACATTTGTATGTCCACAGTCAATTTCATCGTGGTTTGGTTGGAATACATGTACGAGAATTTAGTTTTTATGGGTACATCACTGCTGTATAGGTGCTAAAATACACTCGTAAATGTTACGTTCTAGGACGTAATGAGCACAAACACAGCTTGTGTATTCGATTTTTGCTTTATTTTTACGGCATGTAGAATATGTGTCAATTTACACCGGTGCTACTGTAAGAAGGTTTAATTGTGATAATAGTAAAGGTATAACAACACTAAGATTGTGGTATGAGTAGTGGCCTAGACACTATAGTAAACAATGAAAAACATTAGTCAGTTAGTGCCCCTGAATACTCAGTTAGTGCCCCTGAATACTCAGTTAGTGCCCCTGAATACTCAGTTTGTGCCCCAGAATACTCCTAATAGTATATTGGTCCACTTAATTGGTTTCCTCTGTTTTTATCATTGTTTCCATTACACCACATGTTTTCCATTCTTATCCGTATTCTCGTATTATAATTATGAAATTATTAAATCTCGACAGATATCTTATAGCATGTCCAATGGATACCGTACTGTAAAAATGTGTTCAATTAATTAACACGATTTTGATCAAATTACATTTATCCTAACGCAACATCTGTTTAGACGACAACAGTAAAAACAAAGGATTCCAACTAAAAGGACAATATACATTTAGGGATAAATATGACTATCCATCAAGGGAGGTAACCAGTAAACCAGTAATGTCTCTCATTGGAACACGATATTAACATCATTATTGTTATGATTTCTAAGGATTATATGACATTGCCCTAGCAGTGTGGCCTCAATACCTGGCGTATATACCCTAAATATTAACATTGCTGTATTTGTATCATAGTGAACATAGAGCAGCAACGCGGACGTTGGCGGACCTGCGGATCTGGTATGAGCAGCCATTACCTGGTGGCATGCAGGGTTGGATTCTCAACATGACCTTCAAGACTAACATGAAAACAGCTCTACTAGGAGGGTAAGCAGTGTACACATACTTGAAGTTACGGCATGCAAACTAATTGTGAAGTTAAGGTATGCAAACTAATTGTGAAGTTAAGGCATGCAAACTAATTGTGAAGTTAAGGCATGCAAACTAATTGTGAAGTTAAGGCATGCAAACTAATTGTGAAGTTAAGGCATGCAAACTAATTGTGAAGTTAAGGCATGCAAACTAATTGTGAAGCTAAGGCATGCAAACTAATTGTTTTGTTTCCAGCAAGCAGCACCTACCTACCTTAGTTACCTTGCACACTGTACTACATACTCAATGATCAATGTGTATGGGAATAGATAATGTGCACACTGTACTACATACTCAATGATCAATGTGTATGGGAATAGATAATGTGCACACTGTACTACATACTCAATGATCAATGTCTATGGGAATAGATAATGTGCACACTGTACTACATACTCAATGATCAATGTCTATGGGAATAGATCATGTGCACACTGTACTACATACTCAATGATCAATGTATATGGGAATAGATAATGTGCACACTGTACTACATACTCAATGTGTATGGGAATAGATAATGTGCACACTGTACTACATACTCAATGAGCAATGTCTATGGGAATAGATAATGTGCACACTGTACTACATACTCAATGAGCAATGTCTATGGGAATATATAATGTGCACACTGTACTACATACTCAATGATCAATGTATATGGGAATAGATAATGTGCACACTGTACTACATACTCAATGTGTATGGGAATAGATAATGTGCACACTGTACTACATACTCAATGTGTATGGGAATAGATAATGTGCACACTGTACTACATACTCAATAATCAATGTATATGGGAATAGATAATGTGCACACTGTACTACATACTCAATGTGTATGGGAATAGATAATGTGCACACTGTACTACATACTCAATGATCAATGTCTATGGGAATAGATAATGTGCACACTGTACTACATACTCAATGATCAATGTGTATAGGAATAGATAATGTGCACACTGTACTACATACTCAATGATCAATGTGTATGGGAATATATAATGTGCACACTGTACTACATGCTCAATGATCAATGTGTATGGGAATATATAATGTGCACACTGTACTACATACTCAATGTCTATGGGAATAGATAATGTGCACACTGTACTACATACTCAATGTGTATAGGAATAGATAATGTGCACACTGTACTACATACTCAATGATCAATGTGTATAGGAATAGATAATGTGCACACTGTACTACATACTCAATGATCAATATGTAAGGGAATATATAATGTGCACACTGTACTACATACTCAATGATCAATGTATATGGGAATAGATAATGTGCACACTGTACTACATACTCAATGTGTATGGGAATAGATAATGTGCACACTGTACTACATACTCAATGTGTAAGGGAATAGATAATGTGCACACTGTACTACATACTCAATGATCAATGTGTATGGGAATAGATCATGTGCACACTGTACTACATACTCAATGATCAATGTGTATGGGAATAGATAGTGTGTGCACTGTACTACATACTCAATGATCAATGTGTATGGGAATAGATCATGTGCACACTGTACTACATACTCAATGATCAATGTATATGGGAATAGATAATGTGCACACTTTACTACATACTCAATGTCTATGGGAATAGATAATGTGCACATTGTACTACATACTCAATGTATATGGGAATAGATAATGTGCACACTGTACTACATACTCAATGATCAATGTGTATGGGAATAGATAATGTGCACACTGTATTACATACTCAATGTGTATGGGAATAGATCATGTGCACACTGTACTACATACTCAATAATCAATGTGTAAGGGAATAGATAATGTGCACACTGTACTACATACTCAATGATCAATGTGTATGGGAATAGATAATGTGCACACTGTACTACATACTCAATGATCAATGTGTAAGGGAATAGATAATGTGCACACTATACTACATACTAAATGATCAATGTGTATGGGAATAGATAATGTGCACACTGTACTACGTACTCAATGATCAATGTCTATGGGAATAGATAATGTGCACACTGTACTACATACTCAATGATCAATGTGTATGGGAATAGATAATGTGCACACTGTACTACATACTCAATGATCAATGTGTATGGGAATAGATAATGTGCACACTGTACTACATACACAATGATCAATGTGTATGGGAATAGATAATGTGCACACTGTACTACATACTCAATGATCAATTTGTATAGGAATAGATAATATGCACACTGTACTACATACTCAATGTGTATAGGAATAGATAATGTGCACACTGTACTACATACTCAATGATCAATGTCTATAGGAATAGATAATGTGCACACTGTACTACATACTCAATGATCAATTTGTATAGGAATAGATAATATGCACACTGTACTACATACTCAATGTGTATAGGAATAGATAATGTGCACACTGTACTACATACTCAATGATCAATGTCTATAGGAATAGATAATGTGCACACTGTACTACATACTCAATGATCAATTTGTATAGGAATAGATAATATGCACACTGTACTACATACTCAATGTGTATAGGAATAGATAATGTGCACACTGTACTACATACTCAATGATCAATGTCTATAGGAATAGATAATGTGCACACTGTACTACATACTCAATGATCAATTTGTATAGGAATAGATAATATGCACACTGTACTACATACTCAATGTGTATAGGAATAGATAATGTGCACACTGTACTACATACTCAATGATCAATGTCTATAGGAATAGATAATGTGCACACTGTACTACATACTCAATGTGTATAGGAATAGATAATGTGCACACTGTACTACATACTCAATGATCAATGTGTATAGGAATAGATAATGTGCACACTGTACTACATACTCAATGATCAATGTATATGGGAATAGATAATGTGCACACTGTACTACATACTCAATGTGTATGGGAATAGATAATGTGCACACTGTACTACATACTCAATGTGTAAGGGAATAGATAATGTGCACACTGTACTACATACTCAATGATCAATGTGTATGGGAATAGATAATGTGCACACTGTACTACATACTCAATGATCAATGTGTAAGGTAATAGATAATGTGCACACTGTACTACATACTCAATGATCAATGTCTATGGGAATAGATAATGTGCACACTGTACTACATACTCAATGATCAATGTATATGGGAATAGATAATGTGCACACTGTACTACATACTCAATGATCAATGTATATGGGAATAGATAATGTGCACACTGTACTACATACTCAGTGATCAATGTATATGGGAATAGATAATGTGCACACTGTACTACATACTCAATGTGTATGGGAATAGATAATGTGCACACTGTACTACATACTCAATGATCAATGTATATGGGAATAGATAATGTGCACACTGTACTACATACTCAATGATCAATGTGTATGGGAATAGATAATGTGCACACTGTACTACATACTCAATGACAATGTATATGGGAATAGATAATGTGCACACTGTACTACATACTCAATGATCAATGTATATGGGAATAGATAATGTGCACACTGTACTACATACTCAATGATCAATGTCTATGGGAATAGATAATGTGCACACTGTACTACATACTCAATGATCAATGTGTAAGGGAATAGATAATGTGCACACTGTACTACATACTCAATGATCAATGTGTATGGGAATAGATAATGTGCACACTGTACTACATACTCAATGATCAATGTGTATGGGAATAGATAATGTGCACACTGTACTACATACTCAATGTGTATGGGGATAGATAATGTGCACACTGTACTACATACTCAATGTGTATAGGGAATAGATAATGTGCACACTGTACTACATACTCAATGATCAATGTCTATGGGAATAGATAATGTGCACACTGTACTACATACTCAATGATCAATGTGTATGGGAATAGATAATGTGCACACTGTACTACATACTCAATGTGTATAGGAATAGATAATGTGCACACTGTACTACATACTCAATGTCTATGGGAATAGATAATGTGCACACTGTACTACATACTCAATGTGTATAGGAATAGTTAATGTGCACACTGTACTACATACTCAATGATCAATGTGTATAGGAATAGATAATGTGCACACTGTACTACATACTCAATGATCAATATGTAAGGGAATATATAATGTGCACACTGTACTACATACTCAATGATCAATGTATATGGGAATAGATAATGTGCACACTGTACTACATACTCAATGTGTATGGGAATAGATAATGTGCACACTGTACTACATACTCAATGTGTAAGGGAATAGATAATGTGCACACTGTACTACATACTCAATGATCAATGTGTATGGGAATAGATAATGTGCACACTGTACTACATACTCAATGATCAATGTGTAAGGGAATAGATAATGTGCACACTGTACTACATACTCAATGATCAATGTCTATGGGAATAGATAATGTGCACACTGTACTACATACTCAATGATCAATGTATATGGGAATAGATAATGTGCACACTGTACTACATACTCAATGATCAATGTATATGGGAATAGATAATGTGCACACTGTACTACATACTCAATGATCAATGTATATGGGAATAGATAATGTGCACACTGTACTACATACTCAATGTGTATGGGAATAGATAATGTGCACACTGTACTACATACTCAATGTGTATGGGAATAGATAATGTGCACACTGTACTACATACTCAATGATCAATGTATATGGGAATAGATAATGTGCACACTGTACTACATACTCAATGATCAATGTATATGGGAATAGATAATGTGCACACTGTACTACATACTCAATACTCAATGTATATGGGAATAGATAATGTGCACACTGTACTACATACTCAATGATCAATGTATATGGGAATAGATAATGTGCACACTGTACTACATACTCAATGATCAATGTCTATGGGAATATATAATGTGCACACTGTACTACATACTCAATAATCAATGTGTATGGGAATAGATAATGTGCACAATGTACTACATACTCATGATCAATGTCTATAGGAATAGCTAATGTGCACACTGTACTACATACTCAATGTGTATAGGAATAGATAATGTGCACACTGTACTACATACTCAATGTCTATGGGAATAGATAATGTGCACACTGTACTACATACTCAATGATCAATGTGTATGGGAATAGATAATGTGCACACTGTACTACATACTCAATGTGTATGGGAATAGATAATGTGCACACTGTACTACATACTCAATGATCAATGTGTATGGGAATAGATAATGTGCACACTGTACTACATACTCAATGATCAATGTGTATGGGAATAGATCATGTGCACACTGTACTACATACTCAATGATCAATGTATATGGGAATAGATAATGTGCACACTTTACTACATACTCAATGTATATGGGAATAGATAATGTGCACACTGTACTACATACTCAATGATCAATGTATATGGGAATAGATAATGTGCACACTTTACTACATACTCAATGTATATGGGAATAGATAATGTGCACACTTTACTACATACTCAATGATCAATGTATATGGGAATAGATAATGTGCACACTGTACTACATACTCAATGATCAATGTGTATGGGAATAGATAATGTGCACACTGTACTACATACTCAATGATCAATGTGTATGGGAATAGATAATGTGCACACTGTACTACATACTCAATGATCAATGTATATGAGAATAGATAATGTGCACACTGTACTACATACTCAATGATCAATGTGTATGGGAATAGATAATGTGCACACTGTACTACATACTCAATGGGTATGGGAATAGATAATGTGCACACTGTACTACATACTCAATGATCAATGTATATGGGAATAGATAATGTGCACACTGTACTACATACTCAATGATCAATGTGTATGGGAATAGATAATGTGCACACTGTACTACATACTCAATGTGTATGGGAATATATAATGTGCACACTGTACTACATACTCAATAATCAATGTATATGGGAATAGATAATGTGCACACTGTACTACATACTCAATGATCAATGTGTAAGGGAATAGATAATGTGCACACTGTACTACATACTCAATGATCAATGTCTATGGGAATAGATAATGTGCACACTGTACTACATACTCAATGATCAATGTGTATGGGAATAGATAATGTGCACACTGTACTACATACTCAATGATCAATGTGTATGGGAATAGATAATGTGCACACTGTACTACATACTCAATGTGTATGGGGATAGATAATGTGCACACTGTACTACATACTCAATGATCAATGTCTATGGGAATAGATAATGTGCACACTGTACTACATACTCAATGATCAATGTGTATGGGAATAGATAATGTGCACACTGTACTACATACTCAATGTGTATAGGAATAGATAATGTGCACACTGTACTACATACTCAATGTCTATGGGAATAGATAATGTGCACACTGTACTACATACTCAATGTGTATAGGAATAGATAATGTGCACACTGTACTACATACTCAATGATCAATGTGTATAGGAATAGATAATGTGCACACTGTACTACATACTCAATGATCAATATGTAAGGGAATATATAATGTGCACACTGTACTACATACTCAATGATCAATGTATATGGGAATAAATAATGTGCACACTGTACTACATACTCAATGTGTATGGGAATAGATAATGTGCACACTGTACTACATACTCAATGTGTAAGGGAATAGATAATGTGCACACTGTACTACATACTCAATGATCAATGTGTATGGGAATAGATAATGTGCACACTGTACTACATACTCAATGATCAATGTGTAAGGGAATAGATAATGTGCACACTGTACTACATACTCAATGATCAATGTCTATGGGAATAGATAATGTGCACACTGTACTACATACTCAATGATCAATGTATATGGGAATAGATAATGTGCACACTGTACTACATACTCAATGATCAATGTATATGGGAATAGATAATGTGCACACTGTACTACATACTCAATGATCAATGTATATGGGAATAGATAATGTGCACACTGTACTACATACTCAGTGATCAATGTATATGGGAATAGATAATGTGCACACTGTACTACATACTCAATGTGTATGGGAATAGATAATGTGCACACTGTACTACATACTCAATGATCAATGTGTATGGGAATAGATAATGTGCACACTGTACTACATACTCAATGATCAATGTATATGGGAATAGATAATGTGCACACTGTACTACATACTCAATGATCAATGTATATGGGAATAGATAATGTGCACACTGTACTACATACTCAATGTGTATGGGAATAGATAATGTGCACAATGTACTACATACTCATGATCAATGTCTATAGGAATAGCTAATGTGCACACTGTACTACATACTCAATGTGTATAGGAATAGATAATGTGCACACTGTACTACATACTCAATGTCTATGGGAATAGATAATGTGCACACTGTACTACATACTCAATGATCAATGTGTATGGGAATAGATAATGTGCACACTGTACTACATACTCAATGTGTATGGGAATAGATAATGTGCACACTGTACTACATACTCAATGATCAATGTGTATGGGAATAGATAATGTGCACACTGTACTACATACTCAATGTGTATAGGAATAGATAATGTGCACACTGTACTACATACTCAATGATCAATGTGTATAGGAATAGCTAATGTGCACACTGTACTACATACTCAATGATCAATGTGTATAGGAATAGATAATGTGCACACTGTACTACATACTCAATGTATATGGGAATAGATAATGTGCACACTGTACTACATACTCAATGATCAATGTCTATAGGAATAGATAATGTGCACACTGTACTACATACTCAATGATCAATGTGTATGGGAATAGATAATGTGCACACTGTACTACATACTCAATGTGTATGGGGATAGATAATGTGCACACTGTACTACATACTCAATGATCAATGTATATGGGAATAGATAATGTGCACACTGTACTACATACTCAATGATCAATGTGTATGGGAATAGATAATGTGCACACTGTACTACATACTCAATGTGTATAGGAATAGATAATGTGCACACTGTACTACATACTCAATGTCTATGGGAATAGATAATGTTCACACTGTACTACATACTCAATGTGTATAGGAATAGATAATGTGCACACTGTACTACATACTCAATGATCAATGTGTATAGGAATAGATAATGTGCACACTGTACTACATACTCAATGATCAATATGTAAGGGAATATATAATGTGCACACTGTACTACATACTCAATGATCAATGTATATGGGAATAGATAATGTGCACACTGTACTACATACTCAATGTGTATGGGAATAGATAATGTGCACACTGTACTACATACTCAATGTGTAAGGGAATAGATAATGTGCACACTGTACTACATACTCAATGATCAATGTGTATGGGAATAGATAATGTGCACACTGTACTACATACTCAATGATCAATGTGTAAGGGAATAGATAATGTGCACACTGTACTACATACTCAATGATCAATGTCTATGGGAATAGATAATGTGCACACTGTACTACATACTCAATGATCAATGTATATGGGAATAGATAATGTGCACACTGTACTACATACTCAATGATCAATGTATATGAGAATAGATAATGTGCACACTGTACTACATACTCAATGATCAATGTGTATGGGAATAGATAATGTGCACACTGTACTACATACTCAATGGGTATGGGAATAGATAATGTGCACACTGTACTACATACTCAATGATCAATGTATATGGGAATAGATAATGTGCACACTGTACTACATACTCAATGATCAATGTGTATGGGAATAGATAATGTGCACACTGTACTACATACTCAATGTGTATGGGAATATATAATGTGCACACTGTACTACATACTCAATAATCAATGTCTATGGGAATAGATAATGTGCACACTGTACTACATACTCAATGATCAATGTGTAAGGGAATAGATAATGTGCACACTGTACTACATACTCAATGATCAATGTCATTGGGAATAGATAATGTGCACACTGTACTACATACTCAATGATCAATGTGTATGGGAATAGATAATGTGCACACTGTACTACATACTCAATGATCAATGTGTATGGGAATAGATAATGTGCACACTGTACTACATACTCAATGTGTATGGGGATAGATAATGTGCACACTGTACTACATACTCAATGATCAATGTCTATGGGAATAGATAATGTGCACACTGTACTACATACTCAATGATCAATGTGTATGGGAATAGATAATGTGCACACTGTACTACATACTCAATGTGTATAGGAATAGATAATGTGCACACTGTACTACATACTCAATGTCTATGGGAATAGATAATGTGCACACTGTACTACATACTCAATGTGTATAGGAATAGATAATGTGCACACTGTACTACATACTCAATGATCAATGTGTATAGGAATAGATAATGTGCACACTGTACTACATACTCAATGATCAATATGTAAGGGAATATATAATGTGCACACTGTACTACATACTCAATGATCAATGTATATGGGAATAGATAATGTGCACACTGTACTACATACTCAATGTGTATGGGAATAGATAATGTGCACACTGTACTACATACTCAATGTGTAAGGGAATAGATAATGTGCACACTGTACTACATACTCAATGATCAATGTGTATGGGAATAGATAATGTGCACACTGTACTACATACTCAATGATCAATGTGTAAGGGAATAGATAATGTGCACACTGTACTACATACTCAATGATCAATGTATATGGGAATAGATAATGTGCACACTGTACTACATACTCAATGATCAATGTATATGGGAATAGATAATGTGCACACTGTACTACATACTCAATACTCAATGTATATGGGAATAGATAATGTGCACACTGTACTACATACTCAATGTGTATGGGAATAGATAATATGCACACTGTACTACATACTCAATGATCAATGTATATGGGAATAGATAATGTGCACACTGTACTACATACTCAATGATCAATGTCTATGGGAATATATAATGTGCACACTGTACTACATACTCAATAATCAATGTGTATGGGAATAGATAATGTGCACAATGTACTACATACTCAATGTGTATAGGAATAGATAATGTGCACACTGTACTACATACTCAATGTCTATGGGAATAGCTAATGTGCACACTGTACTACATACTCAATGTGTATAGGAATAGATAATGTGCACACTGTACTACATACTCAATGTCTATGGGAATAGATAATGTGCACACTGTACTACATACTCAATGATCAATGTGTATGGGAATAGATAATGTGCACACTGTACTACATACTCAATGTGTAGGAATAGATAATGTGCACACTGTACTACATACTCAATGATCAATGTGTATAGGAATAGATAATGTGCACACTGTACTACATACTCAATGATCAATGTGTATAGGAATAGATAATGTGCACACTGTACTACATACTCAATGTATATGGGAATAGATAATGTGCACACTGTACTACATACTCAATGATCAATGTCTATAGGAATAGATAATGTGCACACTGTACTACATACTCAATGATCAATGTGTATGGGAATAGATAATGTGCACACTGTACTACATACTCAATGTGTATGGGGATAGATAATGTGCACACTGTACTACATACTCAATGATCAATGTATATGGGAATAGATAATGTGCACACTGTACTACATACTCAATGATCAATGTGTATGGGAATAGATAATGTGCACACTGTACTACATATCAATGTGTATAGGAATAGATAATGTGCACACTGTACTACATACTCAATGTCTATGGGAATAGATAATGTCACACTGTACTACATACTCAATGTGTATAGGAATAGATAATGTGCACACTGTACTACATACTCAATGATCAATGTGTATAGGAATAGATAATGTGCACACTGTACTACATACTCAATGATCAATATGTAAGGGAATATATAATGTGCACACTGTACTACATACTCAATGATCAATGTATATGGGAATAGATAATGTGCACACTGTACTACATACTCAATGTGTATGGGAATAGATAATGTGCACACTGTACTACATACTCAATGTGTAAGGGAATAGATAATGTGCACACTGTACTACATACTCAATGATCAATGTGTATGGGAATAGATAATGTGCACACTGTACTACATACTCAATGATCAATGTGTATGGGAATAGATAATGTGCACACTGTACTACATACTCAATGATCAATGTCTATGGGAATAGATAATGTGCACACTGTACTACATACTCAATGATCAATGTCTATGGGAATAGATCATGTGCACACTGTACTACATACTCAATGATCAATGTATATGGGAATAGATAATGTGCACACTGTACTACATACTCAATGTGTATGGGAATAGATAATGTGCACACTGTACTACATACTCAATGAGCAACTATGGGAATAGATAATGTGCACACTGTACTACATACTCAATGAGCAATGTATATGGGAATATATAATGTGCACACTGTACTACATACTCAATGATCAATGTATATGGGAATAGATAATGTGCACACTGTACTACATACTCAATGTGTATGGGAATAGATAATGTGCACACTGTACTACATACTCAATGATCAATGTATATGGGAATAGATAATGTGCACACTGTACTACATACTCAATGATCAATGTGTAAGGGAATAGATAATGTGCACACTGTACTACATACTCAATGATCAATGTATGGGAATAGATAATGTGCACACTGTACTACATACTCAATGATCAATGTGTATGGGAATAGATAATGTGCACACTGTACTACATACTCAATGTGTATGGAATAGATAATGTGCACACTGTACTACATACTCAATGATCAATGTGTATGGGAATAGATAATGTGCACACTGTACTACATACTCAATGATCAATGTTATGGGAATAGATAATGTGCACACTGTACTACATACTCAATGACAAAAAAAAAACACACACACAACCAAAAAAAAAACACACACACAACCAAACAAAAAAAAAACACACACACAACCAAAAAAAAAACACACACACAACTCAATGTGTATGGGAATAGATAATGTGCACACTGTACTACATACTCAATGATCAATGTATATGGGAATAGATAATGTGCACACTGTACTACATACTCAATGATCAATGTATATGGGAATAGATAATGTGCACACTGTACTACATACTCAATGATCAATGTATATGGGAATATATAATGTGCACACTGTACTACATACTCAATAATCAATGTGTATGGGAATAGATAATGTGCACACTGTACTACATACTCAATGATCAATGTGTATGGGAATAGATAATGTGCACACTGTACTACATACTCAATGTGTATAGGAATAGATAATGTGCACACTGTACTACATACTCAATGTCTATAGGAATAGATAATATGCACACTGTACTACATACTCAATGTGTATAGGAATAGATAATGTGCACACTGTACTACATACTCAATGTGTATGGGAATAGATAATGTGCACACTGTACTACATACTCAATGATCAATGTGTATGGGAATAGATAATGTGCACACTGTACTACATACTCAATGTGTATAGGAATAGATAATGTGCACACTGTACTACATACTCAATGATCAATGTGTATAGGAATAGCTAATGTGCACACTGTACTACATACTCAATGATCAATGTGTATAGGAATAGATAATGTGCACACTGTACTACATACTCAATGTATATGGGAATAGATAATGTGCACACTGTACTACATACTCAATGATCAATGTCTATAGGAATAGATAATGTGCACACTGTACTACATACTCAATGATCAATGTGTATGGGAATAGATAATGTGCACACTGTACTACATACTCAATGTGTATGGGGATAGATAATGTGCACACTGTACTACATACTCAATGATCAATGTATATGGGAATAGATAATGTGCACACTGTACTACATACTCATGATCAATGTGTATGGGAATAGATAATGTGCACACTGTACTACATACTCAATGTGTATAGGAATAGATAATGTGCACACTGTACTACATACTCAATGTCTATGGGAATAGATAATGTGCACACTGTACTACATACTCAATGTGTATAGGAATAGATAATGTGCACACTGTACTACATACTCAATGATCAATGTGTATAGGAATAGATAATGTGCACACTGTACTACATACTCAATGATCAATGTATATGGGAATAGATAATGTGCACACTGTACTACATACTCAATGTGTATGGGAATAGATAATGTGCACACTGTACTACATACTCAATGTGTAAGGGAATAGATAATGTGCACACTGTACTACATACTCAATGTGTATGGGAATAGATAATGTGCACACTGTACTACATACTCAATGATCAATGTGTATGGGAATAGATAATGTGCACACTGTACTACATACTCAATGATCAATGTGTATGGGAATAGATAATGTGCACACTGTACTACATACTCAATGATCAATGTCTATGGGAATAGATAATGTGCACACTGTACTACATACTCAATGATCAATGTATATGGGAATAGATAATGTGCACACTGTACTACATACTCAATGATCAATGTATATGGGAATAGATAATGTGCACACTGTACTACATACTCAATGATCAATTTGTATAGGAATAGATAATATGCACACTGTACTACATACTCAATGTGTATAGGAATAGATAATGTGCACACTGTACTACATACTCAATGATCAATGTCTATAGGAATAGATAATGTGCACACTGTACTACATACTCAATGATCAATTTGTATAGGAATAGATAATATGCACACTGTACTACATACTCAATGTGTATAGGAATAGATAATGTGCACACTGTACTACATACTCAATGATCAATGTCTATAGGAATAGATAATGTGCACACTGTACTACATACTCAATGATCAATTTGTATAGGAATAGATAATATGCACACTGTACTACATACTCAATGTGTATAGGAATAGATAATGTGCACACTGTACTACATACTCAATGATCAATGTCTATAGGAATAGATAATGTGCACACTGTACTACATACTCAATAATCAATGTGTATAGGAATAGATAATGTGCACACTGTACTACATACTCAATGTGTATGGGAATAGATAATGTGCACACTGTACTACATACTCAATGATCAATGTCTATGGGAATAGATAATGTGCACACTGTACTACATACTCAATGATCAATGTCTATGGGAATAGATAATGTGCACACTGTACTACATACTCAATGTGTATAGGAATAGATAATGTGCACACTGTACTACATACTCAATGTCTATGGGAATAGATAATGTGCACACTGTACTACATACTCAATGTGTATAGGAATAGATAATGTGCACACTGTACTACATACTCAATGATCAATGTGTATAGGAATAGATAATGTGCACACTGTACTACATACTCAATGATCAATGTATATGGGAATAGATAATGTGCACACTGTACTACATACTCAATGTGTATGGGAATAGATAATGTGCACACTGTACTACATACTCAATGTGTAAGGGAATAGATAATGTGCACACTGTACTACATACTCAATGATCAATGTGTATGGGAATAGATAATGTGCACACTGTACTACATACTCAATGATCAATGTGTAAGGGAATAGATAATGTGCACACTGTACTACATACTCAATGATCAATGTCTATGGGAATAGATAATGTGCACACTGTACTACATACTCAATGATCAATGTATATGGGAATAGATAATGTGCACACTGTACTACATACTCAATGATCAATGTATATGGGAATAGATAATGTGCACACTGTACTACATACTCAATGATCAATGTATATGGGAATAGATAATGTGCACACTGTACTACATACTCAATGTGTATGGGAATAGATAATGTGCACACTGTACTACATACTCAATGATCAATGTATATGGGAATAGATAATGTGCACACTGTACTACATACTCAATGATCAATGTGTATGGGAATAGATAATGTGCACACTGTACTACATACTCAATGTGTATGGGAATAGATAATGTGCACACTGTACTACATACTCAATAATCAATGTCTATGGGAATAGATAATGTGCACACTGTACTACATACTCAATGATCAATGTGTAAGGGAATAGATAATGTGCACACTGTACTACATACTCAATGATCAATGTGTATGGGAATAGATAATGTGCACACTGTACTACATACTCAATGATCAATGTGTATGGGAATAGATAATGTGCACACTGTACTACATACTCAATGATCAATGTGTATGGGAATAGATAATGTGCACACTGTACTACATACTCAATGTGTATGGGGATAGATAATGTGCACACTGTACTACATACTCAATGATCAATGTCTATGGGAATAGATAATGTGCACACTGTACTACATACTCAATGATCAATGTGTATGGGAATAGATAATGTGCACACTGTACTACATACTCAATGTGTATAGGAATAGATAATGTGCACACTGTACTACATACTCAATGTCTATGGGAATAGATAATGTGCACACTGTACTACATACTCAATGTGTATAGGAATAGATAATGTGCACACTGTACTACATACTCAATGATCAATGTGTATAGGAATAGATAATGTGCACACTGTACTACATACTCAATGATCAATATGTAAGGGAATATATAATGTGCACACTGTACTACATACTCAATGATCAATGTATATGGGAATAGATAATGTGCACACTGTACTACATACTCAATGTGTATGGGAATAGATAATGTGCACACTGTACTACATACTCAATGTGTAAGGGAATAGATAATGTGCACACTGTACTACATACTCAATGATCAATGTGTATGGGAATAGATAATGTGCACACTGTACTACATACTCAATGATCAATGTGTAAGGGAATAGATAATGTGCACACTGTACTACATACTCAATGATCAATGTCTATGGGAATAGATAATGTGCACACTGTACTACATACTCAATGATCAATGTATATGGGAATAGATAATGTGCACACTGTACTACATACTCAATGATCAATGTATATGGGAATAGATAATGTGCACACTGTACTACATACTCAATGATCAATGTATATGGGAATAGATAATGTGCACACTGTACTACATACTCATGATCAATGTATATGGGAATAGATAATGTGCACACTGTACTACATACTCAATGTGTATGGGAATAGATAATGTGCACACTGTACTACATACTCAATGATCAATGTATATGGGAATAGATAATGTGCACACTGTACTACATACTCAATGATCAATGTATATGGGAATAGATAATGTGCACACTGTACTACATACTCAATACTCAATGTATATGGGAATAGATAATGTGCACACTGTACTACATACTCAATGATCAATGTATATGGGAATAGATAATGTGCACACTGTACTACATACTCAATGATCAATGTCTATGGGAATATATAATGTGCACACTGTACTACATACTCAATAATCAATGTGTATGGGAATAGATAATGTGCACAATGTACTACATACTCATGATCAATGTCTATAGGAATAGCTAATGTGCACACTGTACTACATACTCAATGTGTATAGGAATAGATAATGTGCACACTGTACTACATACTCAATGTCTATGGGAATAGATAATGTGCACACTGTACTACATACTCAATGATCAATGTGTATGGGAATAGATAATGTGCACACTGTACTACATACTCAATGTGTATGGGAATAGATAATGTGCACACTGTACTACATACTCAATGATCAATGTGTATGGGAATAGATAATGTGCACACTGTACTACATACTCAATGATCAATGTGTATGGGAATAGATCATGTGCACACTGTACTACATACTCAATGATCAATGTATATGGGAATAGATAATGTGCACACTTTACTACATACTCAATGTATATGGGAATAGATAATGTGCACACTGTACTACATACTCAATGATCAATGTATATGGGAATAGATAATGTGCACACTTTACTACATACTCAATGTATATGGGAATAGATAATGTGCACACTTTACTACATACTCAATGATCAATGTATATGGGAATAGATAATGTGCACACTGTACTACATACTCAATGATCAATGTGTATGGGAATAGATAATGTGCACACTGTACTACATACTCAATGATCAATGTGTATGGGAATAGATAATGTGCACACTGTACTACATACTCAATGATCAATGTATATGAGAATAGATAATGTGCACACTGTACTACATACTCAATGATCAATGTGTATGGGAATAGATAATGTGCACACTGTACTACATACTCAATGGGTATGGGAATAGATAATGTGCACACTGTACTACATACTCAATGATCAATGTATATGGGAATAGATAATGTGCACACTGTACTACATACTCAATGATCAATGTGTATGGGAATAGATAATGTGCACACTGTACTACATACTCAATGTGTATGGGAATATATAATGTGCACACTGTACTACATACTCAATAATCAATGTATATGGGAATAGATAATGTGCACACTGTACTACATACTCAATGATCAATGTGTAAGGGAATAGATAATGTGCACACTGTACTACATACTCAATGATCAATGTCTATGGGAATAGATAATGTGCACACTGTACTACATACTCAATGATCAATGTGTATGGGAATAGATAATGTGCACACTGTACTACATACTCAATGATCAATGTGTATGGGAATAGATAATGTGCACACTGTACTACATACTCAATGTGTATGGGGATAGATAATGTGCACACTGTACTACATACTCAATGATCAATGTCTATGGGAATAGATAATGTGCACACTGTACTACATACTCAATGATCAATGTGTATGGGAATAGATAATGTGCACACTGTACTACATACTCAATGTGTATAGGAATAGATAATGTGCACACTGTACTACATACTCAATGTCTATGGGAATAGATAATGTGCACACTGTACTACATACTCAATGTGTATAGGAATAGATAATGTGCACACTGTACTACATACTCAATGATCAATGTGTATAGGAATAGATAATGTGCACACTGTACTACATACTCAATGATCAATATGTAAGGGAATATATAATGTGCACACTGTACTACATACTCAATGATCAATGTATATGGGAATAGATAATGTGCACACTGTACTACATACTCAATGTGTATGGGAATAGATAATGTGCACACTGTACTACATACTCAATGTGTAAGGGAATAGATAATGTGCACACTGTACTACATACTCAATGATCAATGTGTATGGGAATAGATAATGTGCACACTGTACTACATACTCAATGATCAATGTGTAAGGGAATAGATAATGTGCACACTGTACTACATACTCAATGATCAATGTCTATGGGAATAGATAATGTGCACACTGTACTACATACTCAATGATCAATGTATATGGGAATAGATAATGTGCACACTGTACTACATACTCAATGATCAATGTATATGGGAATAGATAATGTGCACACTGTACTACATACTCAATGATCAATGTATATGGGAATAGATAATGTGCACACTGTACTACATACTCAGTGATCAATGTATATGGGAATAGATAATGTGCACACTGTACTACATACTCAATGTGTATGGGAATAGATAATGTGCACACTGTACTACATACTCAATGATCAATGTGTATGGGAATAGATAATGTGCACACTGTACTACATACTCAATGATCAATGTATATGGGAATAGATAATGTGCACACTGTACTACATACTCAATGATCAATGTATATGGGAATAGATAATGTGCACACTGTACTACATACTCAATAATCAATGTGTATGGGAATAGATAATGTGCACAATGTACTACATACTCATGATCAATGTCTATAGGAATAGCTAATGTGCACACTGTACTACATACTCAATGTGTATAGGAATAGATAATGTGCACACTGTACTACATACTCAATGTCTATGGGAATAGATAATGTGCACACTGTACTACATACTCAATGATCAATGTGTATGGGAATAGATAATGTGCACACTGTACTACATACTCAATGTGTATGGGAATAGATAATGTGCACACTGTACTACATACTCAATGATCAATGTGTATGGGAATAGATAATGTGCACACTGTACTACATACTCAATGTGTATTGGAATAGATAATGTGCACACTGTACTACATACTCAATGATCAATGTGTATAGGAATAGCTAATGTGCACACTGTACTACATACTCAATGATCAATGTGTATAGGAATAGATAATGTGCACACTGTACTACATACTCAATGTATATGGGAATAGATAATGTGCACACTGTACTACATACTCAATGATCAATGTCTATAGGAATAGATAATGTGCACACTGTACTACATACTCAATGATCAATGTGTATGGGAATAGATAATGTGCACACTGTACTACATACTCAATGTGTATGGGGATAGATAATGTGCACACTGTACTACATACTCAATGATCAATGTATATGGGAATAGATAATGTGCACACTGTACTACATACTCAATGATCAATGTGTATGGGAATAGATAATGTGCACACTGTACTACATACTCAATGTGTATAGGAATAGATAATGTGCACACTGTACTACATACTCAATGTCTATGGGAATAGATAATGTTCACACTGTACTACATACTCAATGTGTATAGGAATAGATAATGTGCACACTGTACTACATACTCAATGATCAATGTGTATAGGAATAGATAATGTGCACACTGTACTACATACTCAATGATCAATATGTAAGGGAATATATAATGTGCACACTGTACTACATACTCAATGATCAATGTATATGGGAATAGATAATGTGCACACTGTACTACATACTCAATGTGTATGGGAATAGATAATGTGCACACTGTACTACATACTCAATGTGTAAGGGAATAGATAATGTGCACACTGTACTACATACTCAATGATCAATGTGTATGGGAATAGATAATGTGCACACTGTACTACATACTCAATGATCAATGTGTAAGGGAATAGATAATGTGCACACTGTACTACATACTCAATGATCAATGTCTATGGGAATAGATAATGTGCACACTGTACTACATACTCAATGATCAATGTATATGGGAATAGATAATGTGCACACTGTACTACATACTCAATGATCAATGTATATGAGAATAGATAATGTGCACACTGTACTACATACTCAATGATCAATGTGTATGGGAATAGATAATGTGCACACTGTACTACATACTCAATGGGTATGGGAATAGATAATGTGCACACTGTACTACATACTCAATGATCAATGTATATGGGAATAGATAATGTGCACACTGTACTACATACTCAATGATCAATGTGTATGGGAATAGATAATGTGCACACTGTACTACATACTCAATGTGTATGGGAATATATAATGTGCACACTGTACTACATACTCAATAATCAATGTCTATGGGAATAGATAATGTGCACACTGTACTACATACTCAATGATCAATGTGTAAGGGAATAGATAATGTGCACACTGTACTACATACTCAATGATCAATGTCATTGGGAATAGATAATGTGCACACTGTACTACATACTCAATGATCAATGTGTATGGGAATAGATAATGTGCACACTGTACTACATACTCAATGATCAATGTGTATGGGAATAGATAATGTGCACACTGTACTACATACTCAATGTGTATGGGGATAGATAATGTGCACACTGTACTACATACTCAATGATCAATGTCTATGGGAATAGATAATGTGCACACTGTACTACATACTCAATGATCAATGTGTATGGGAATAGATAATGTGCACACTGTACTACATACTCAATGATCAATGTATGGAATAATAATGTGCACACTGTACTACATCTCAATGTGTATAGGAATAGATAATGTGCACACTGTACTACATACTCAATGTCTATGGGAATAGATAATGTGCACACTGTACTACATACTCAATGTGTATAGGAATAGATAATGTGCACACTGTACTACATACTCAATGATCAATGTGTATAGGAATAGATAATGTGCACACTGTACTACATACTCAATGATCAATATGTAAGGGAATATATAATGTGCACACTGTACTACATACTCAATGATCAATGTATATGGGAATAGATAATGTGCACACTGTACTAC
Organism: Archivesica marissinica; assembly: GCA_014843695.1. Lineage (NCBI taxonomy): Eukaryota > Metazoa > Mollusca > Bivalvia > Venerida > Vesicomyidae > Archivesica > Archivesica marissinica. The sequence continues at coordinate 55,747,755 of CM026400.1, forward strand.
ATACTCAATGTGTATGGGAATAGATAATGTGCACACTGTACTACATACTCAATGTGTAAGGGAATAGATAATGTGCACACTGTACTACATACTCAATGATCAATGTGTATGGGAATAGATAATGTGCACACTGTACTACATACTCAATGATCAATGTGTATGGGAATAGATAATGTGCACACTGTACTACATACTCAATGATCAATGTATATGGGAATAGATAATGTGCACACTGTACTACATACTCAATGATCAATGTATATGGGAATAGATAATGTGCACACTGTACTACATACTCAATACTCAATGTATATGGGAATAGATAATGTGCACACTGTACTACATACTCAATGTGTATGGGAATAGATAATGTGCACACTGTACTACATACTCAATGATCAATGTATATGGGAATAGATAATGTGCACACTGTACTACATACTCAATGATCAATGTCTATGGGAATATATAATGTGCACACTGTACTACATACTCAATAATCAATGTGTATGGGAATAGATAATGTGCACAATGTACTACATACTCAATGTGTATAGGAATAGATAATGTGCACACTGTACTACATACTCAATGTCTATGGAATAGCTAATGTGCACACTGTACTACATACTCAATGTGTATAGGAATAGATAATGTGCACACTGTACTACATACTCAATGTCTATGGGAATAGATAATGTGCACACTGTACTACATACTCAATGATCAATGTGTATGGGAATAGATAATGTGCACACTGTACTACATACTCAATGATCAATGTGTATGGGAATAGATAATGTGCACACTGTACTACATACTCAATGATCAATGTGTATGGGAATAGATAATGTGCACACTGTACTACATACTCAATGTGTATAGGAATAGATAATGTGCACACTGTACTACATACTCAATGATCAATATAGGAATAGATAATGTGCACACTGTACTACATACTCAATGTGTATGGGAATAGATAATGTGCACACTGTACTACATACTCAATGTATATGGGAATAGATAATGTGCACACTGTACTACATACTCAATGATCAATGTCTATGGGAATAGATAATGTGCACACTGTACTACATACTCAATGATCAATGTGTATGGGAATAGATAATGTGCACACTGTACTACATACTCAATGTGTATGGGGATAGATAATGTGCACACTGTACTACATACTCAATGATCAATGTATATGGGAATAGATAATGTGCACACTGTACTACATACTCAATGATCAATGTGTATGGGAATAGATAATGTGCACACTGTACTACATACTCAATGTGTATAGGAATAGATAATGTGCACACTGTACTACATACTCAATGTCTATGGGAATAGATAATGTGCACACTGTACTACATACTCAATGTGTATAGGAATAGATAATGTGCACACTGTACTACATACTCAATGATCAATGTGTATAGGAATAGATAATGTGCACACTGTACTACATACTCAATGATCAATATGTAAGGGAATAATAATGTGCACACTGTACTACATACTCAATGATCAATGTATATGGGAATAGATAATGTGCACACTGTACTACATACTCAATGTGTATGGGAATAGATAATGTGCACACTGTACTACATACTCAATGTGTAAGGGAATAGATAATGTGCACACTGTACTACATACTCAATGATCAATGTGTATGGGAATAGATAATGTGCACACTGTACTACATACTCAATGATCAATGTGTAAGGGAATAGATAATGTGCACACTGTACTACATACTCAATGATCAATGTCTATGGGAATAGATAATGTGCACACTGTACTACATACTCAATGATCAATGTATATGGGAATAGATAATGTGCACACTGTACTACATACTCAATGATCAATGTATATGGGAATAGATAATGTGCACACTGTACTACATACTCAATGTGTATGGGAATAGATAATGTGCACACTGTACTACATACTCAATGTGTATGGGAATAGATAATGTGCACACTGTACTACATACTCAATGATCAATGTATATGGGAATAGATAATGTGCACACTGTACTACATACTCAATGTGTATGGGAATAGATAATGTGCACACTGTACTACATACTCAATGTGTATGGGAATAGATAATGTGCACACTGTACTACATACTCAATGATCAATGTCTATGGGAATAGATAATGTGCACACTGTACTACATACTCAATGATCATGTGTAAGGGAATAGATAATGTGCACACTGTACTACATACTCAATGATCAATGTATTGGGAATAGATAATGTGCACACTGTACTACATACTCAATGATCAATGTGTATGGGAATAGATAATGTGCACACTGTACTACATACTCAATGTGTATGGGAATAGATAATGTGCACACTGTACTACATACTCAATGTCAATGTATGGGAATAGATAATGTGCACACTGTACTACATACTCAATGATCAATGTGTAGGGAATAGATAATGTGCACACTGTACTACATACTCAATGATCAATGTGTATGGGAATAGATAATGTGCACACTGTACTACATACTCAATGATCAATGTATATGGGAATAGATAATGTGCACACTGTACTACATACTCAATGATCAATGTATATGGGAATAGATAATGTGCACACTGTACTACATACTCAATGATCAATGTATATGGGAATAGATAATGTGCACACTGTACTACATACTCAATGA